>JAWQFJ010026494.1:0-42500 GCA_034096865.1 Theodoxus fluviatilis | reverse complement strand
CAGACGGGGTCGCAGACAAAGCAGGTGCACCACAAAGGAGCCCGTAGTTCCTGGCATGACTCAGATCCGCTGTCGATTCCCTTCATTTATTCACCGCCGGTGCGTGCGTGCGTGCGTGTGTGCGTGTCCGTGCAAATGCATGTCTGTGACTCATGTCCGCTCTTGAACGCGTTTTGCCAGGGTCCCAGGCCCGCGTTTGCGTGCCCAACAACTGACGCTGAGCTGGCGTCTGAATCAGACGACCCGCGGAGACAGTTTTCAACAGATCGATAAATCAATAAGCCCATCCACACGTGGAGTCAGTTCCTTTCACCTGCCGATGCCCACCTTAAATATTCACACAAAAATAAATCTAAAACCAACCCGAGGACCCTTTCAGAAGACAACTCTCACGCAAGACAATCGTTTCTGACGTTTCACAGTCGCGAAATCCACATTGTACAAATGGGAAACCAAAGCTTTCTAACGGTGTATGAGATGGGTTGAGTGAAAACTTCTGCGTCTCAGAAAAAAAGACTATGGCTATGTCTGATCTTTGCGTATTGGAAGGTAGAGACCTCATCGTCCACGAGCGGACATTTTGTTTTTACTTCATAGAACCCGCTGCTTTTACGCTGTCTGGAATCCAGATGGCAGCTCGAGCCATGAAACTTGAAACCATGGGCGAGAATCACTGTTTGCAAGCGGATCTTTGGTCAGCCGCGATGCTATACCGGGCATTTTGTTTGTGTTTCTTCTCTTGATTCAGCTATTTTGTAAGCATGGCAACGGGAAAAAAATCGTTCTTT
Organism: Theodoxus fluviatilis; assembly: GCA_034096865.1. Classification (NCBI taxonomy): domain Eukaryota; kingdom Metazoa; phylum Mollusca; class Gastropoda; order Cycloneritida; family Neritidae; genus Theodoxus; species Theodoxus fluviatilis. The sequence continues at coordinate 41,712 of JAWQFJ010026494.1, read as the reverse complement.
TTGGCAGTTTGTTTTGTACCAAGGCGCCTAACGATCGTCAAAGTGGCGAGAATTCGACAAGCAACGTTGTAGTCATTCCCTAATAATGTAGAAAGGATCCAGGCGGCGGAACTAATTTGATCGATCTTCCGACATGAAGAGGGGATGGATGGCTGGTTCGGAAATGAGCGGGCTCGTCAACTCCGTAATGGCGGATATTTCTCAGTCGTAAACAGGAGCCCCGTCGTTTCGCTGAGACGGGAACGTGAACAATGTCCGGTTTATGTCTTGGACTAAACCTCTATCTCCATCTCTTGCACTGTCACACACGTCCGTTTATCAGTCCTGTCTTTCCTGACAGGATCAGAGGCATTCTATGACAGTGGATCAGATAATGACACGGATGATTTTTCAACTAACTGCAGTCATAGCTCAAGCAATCTACGTGATAGACTCCATACTCATGTTGTTCGCAAGCTCGGGTTAGCTGTTGTCGGGAGCAAATGCGATCTCAATTAATTTTCACTAAGAAAAGATCAAGTGGCAAAAACAATCTCTTGCTAAGGATCGACGGCACAGCTGGGTCTCCCGATTTTTCCAACAGACTCAGATGGCTTTTCTGATATTGAGTAGGATCGTGGGCGGAAACTGAACCAGTCGCACTAAACAACCACCTAAGCAGGCCGCATTGCCAGTCTGGTTTTCCATGTCACTCACCTACCGAGGAAAACAGTGTAGGATGAAGACTAAGCTCCGAAAGGCCAACGCACGGCAAATGGAACTGACGAGAGTGCAAGGTAAAATGACATTAAGCACCCACTGACATCGATGACATGTTTTGTGTGAAACAGACGCGCACTGTGAGAATCGGGTATTTTGCAGAATGTATCAGAAAGTATATGTGGAGAATAGCTTTGCAGTGCCATGATGAACCTGAAATAGAGTAAATTGTTTTGTGAAATACAGACTTCAGTATCAGTTAAAAAGTCACAAAATGATGTGAAACTCTGACCAAGCAAAGCACCATGTTATTCTCAAAAACAAAACAAAGTCGCCGTGTCTGAAACTCATCACTGTTTGGTCTCATGGAACAAAAAGTGCAAGTCTGATCATGCACCACCTATTCGTTTTCAAGTTTGAATGCGAGGCTCCATCTTTCATGCCGTTTAGTATACATGTCTTGCAATTTCATCACATGTCATCACGTGCCGTTGTAGCTTCACATTCGTAGAATCAACCACAGCGATTTAAAAGAGCTGGATTGACGTATATTATATCAGTTTCTTGCGATCTTCTGTGGAGTGAAAGACATTATCACTGTCTCTCTTCTGATACTGATTGCAGGCAATTTTGACTACATGGGCAAATGTGTTATCTCCCTATGAATAAAGCATCATGATCATAATGGGAGGTCGAGACTATTTGGGCGATTGATCCCCTGCATGACTCACAGGCTCTCAGACGACGGGCGGATCAATTGGTCCCTGCTCTCTATTTCCCACGAAGAAATCCTGGGATATTCCATTCTGACAGGTTTTATTCGGACGTATGGTTTACAGTCACGCGATTTAAACATGAGTTATTAATGTATTTTTTATATTGCATAGAAGACAATGCGTGCAGTCCGTCGTTGTATGTTTGTTGCATGATTACGAAAATTGAAACATTTCCCAATAGTGACTTCTTGCTTCCTGCTGGTCAGTAATTTTACATTTGTACAACTGGCGAAAGGAAATCGAAGGTGATCATTTGCCTAAATGTCACCCTGTGCAAGTCCCATTTTTTAATGAACGCATTGTCTCTTGTACAGCAGTAGAATGAAAACAGAAGTGTACGAATGTAAATCTCAGCTGACAGTTACTGGAAAGATGACGAAAATCTCCAAAGCCGTACTGGACTTGCATGTTGTCTGTTGGGCTTCAGGGATCTAGAGAAAGAAAGAAGAACCTCACAGGGAACGCGCGAAGCTCTTCCATGCTTTTCCGGATCTGTGTATATATTGTAATACAGCGAAGGCAGCAAAATGAGGTGCCGGGGAGACGGGGAAGATGCAATCGCCCTCCGGCACCCTGGGTGGGCCCGTATGGGGAGAGGACGGTCCTACATGACAAGACACAGAGAGCATGCGCACGCTCACCTGAAAAAGGCGGGAAACTTGTCCCTGCAGTAGCATCTCCCTTCCCGCGCAGCCGTGGTGACAGCCAGTTATCAGACATCGTGTGATGTTACACGGGGAAGGGATCTTGACGCCAACTGAATTCCTTGTGCTCTGTGGAGCGTTGGCATTCTGTGTGGAGAGTGCACTTAGAAGATCCCTTTGAACTGCCGTGTATTATCATCCCATGCTAATGGAGTTTTGCCGCCAGTTCCTGTCAAAGTCAGACATATCTGGAAACCAACCGAGTTCTGGCGACGTCGACATTAACACGACTGAAGTTGTGTTTTTTTTCCCCATGTGATATAACGTGTGTCCTCCCTTTTCTTCCCCTTCCCCCAGAAAAACATTTTGGGACTTTGTTTTAAATCCGAATCAATAAGGAAATTCTACGAATCAGAATAGCTTGCTGTATGAAACTGCACTGCGTATTGCATGGAAAGTTCATTTAAATGTTTTGTGAAATGGAAGCCACATGATTACTCTTAATATATTACTTTCCCGTTTGCAACAAAATTGCTTTGAGGAGAGATAGAAGGAGAAACAAGTTTCTGCGATTCTGTAGCGGAGTTTATCTGTCATTTAAGCTTCGTTCTCTGTGATGCTTATTTGTACGGAAAGCAGGTGGAAAGCAACAGTTTCAGAGAAAGAAACGCGGAAAAGTGGCGTTGGTGAAATGCAAATTTCGATTGAAAACAGGACAGACGCCCTACGCAAAAAGCCATTACAAGCTGTCGAGATGCTACGTCTTGTTGTAAGGGCATTGCTGTCTTCTGTCCTAGCTCATTGTTCAGTAGAGGGATCGCATGCATACATGGCGTCGAGGGTGGGGAGACAAAACAGAAAAATATATTGATCATTATGAAAATGTGCTTCGAGAGGGAGTGAAAAATGCAAAGAAGTCTGCTATTAAGCACATTCTTTGAATTCATACTACGCAGATTCGAGTCAGCGCGTGGTAAACCGGAGACTGATGAGGCACTGGTATGGAAAGAGGTCGAGGAACACACGCGCCCCAATTGTATGAAGGGGAAATGAGAGAGCTGACTCTGATTAAGTCGTAGTCAGTAAATTGCTAAGGGATTATTACTCCTGAGCCGTACTTTAGGCTCCATCTCCACGAGATGGCGTCGTCTGCCAGCAACAAAAAGACGAATTTCATGGGTGGACTTCAGAGAGATGTCCTAACGAGATGTCGCCTGTCTTGCTTCAGGCGAGGGATCGTCTCGTGTGTCTGACGATATCAGCTCGGCGACGTGATAGGCTAAGTGACGTTATCACGGCAGTGACGTTGTTGACTAAGTGACGTTATCAGGCTCGTGCCCCCGGCGGGAATGCCGCTACCAGTAGTATCAAGCAGGGGGCATGATTATCTGTCGGCACAGAGGACTGGCAAGTGAATAGTTCAGTGAACCTCAAGAATACGAAAGAGGGAGGCACGCTGGGGTGAGTGTATGGTAGAGGAGAGGACAGGATTTAAAGGGGGCGGACGAGGGTGCACCTTGTTATTGAATCAGACAGGTTGAGAGGAAGGTCAAATTCTAGGACTGTGTTTATCCAGTGAAGATGGAGTCAGGGATTGGAAAAGGAGGGAAACACAGTTCGAGGAATGCGTGACGTAGACACGCTGACCTGTCGCCATTGTCCCCAACTCTGACGGTTTGTCACCAACGATGGGAGACGCTATGGGATTTCGCGCCGTCAACAAGGAAACCGACTGAATGAGGCAGGGAGCTGTCCAGTTAATAACTGCGCTGCGTGGATTGAAAACAAAACTGCAACAAAGGAGGAGGGAGATGGAATGCTGACACAGAAATTAAAACTGCAGAAGTCACGGTGAACCTTGCGACTATCACTTTGTGGAACTTGTCGAAAAAGCTGGGAGGATTGTCCGTCATTTGTAACGACCCATACGGAAGCAGAGCTGAATGTTGTTGGACTTTCGGAGGCCTTCTCCTGTCGCAGTCAAAGGGTGTCCCACGCAGCTAGGTAAATTTCCACAGCGCATCGAAACTACATTAAGCCATGCCACCCGATGCATTCCGGTATCCTCCATTACCTGTCCGTGATCCAGCCTATCAACTCGCTCAGTCACGTACACAGGAAAAAAGAACCTTTCCCCTCCACAAACATTGCTTTTTATCTTTCACAACTCAGAGCAACATTTTTGCATTAGACGTATCATGTTCATGTGCGTCAGTCATACTCAATGCATTTTATAGTGTACTCATGACTGGAAAGTATCTGACAAATACTGACAGAAAGTAAAGACATCAGGCTTTAATATCTTAAAAATCAATTTGCCGTGTCATTAGCATTGTTTACACAAAGAGCGTGATATTGAAACCTTGAGCGTGGCGTTAATTTGGGATCACGTCTGTCGAGAGTGAAAGTGAACGTAGGCCTCCGCGGGGATTATTTAGAAAGGCAGTGCTGATAATTGGCTTAATATCCCCGCGCTCATCAGGCACTGGGCAAGACGAGGTGGCTAATCTGACCTCATCGACCTCACGACCTTTCAGTAATGGGGATGATTTAACGATTTTCTCTCAGGGAGAGGTGGAGGCATTGTCCTCACCATGAAGTTGCCCTGTCTTAATGAACTAACTGGCGGTGTGGCGTTGCTTGACATGAGCAGTGAAGATTCTTGGTCAAACATTGACACTCTCAGAGACTCAGGCTATTAATAGTATGTTTGTTCATACGTGTGTGGGCATGAGTGAGAATTTGCCGTAGATTTATAACATACGTTTAGCATGCTATTCATGTGTATATTGAATGTATGAAATTTGATATTATTGTGCACAGGAATTTTTGCAGTCGTACGTTCAGTTATTTCCCTTAGCCTCGTCCATGATATGTTCCCCAAAGTTTATCTACATGTGTTTAGAATAATGCTTTTACAGTGGTATTTAGCTGATGCGTCAAACATGAAATCAGAAGAGCCTTACTAAAATGTATAGAGTTGTCAACTCCACATTGTACCATCTGGCAAACCTGTCCCGCTTGAGATGCTCTTTGAGCGAGGCACCAGACCAGATTCTGGAAGCTTCTATAGCTGAGGCTTCCAGCTGGAGGAGGCACCCGGCGGTGACAGGATGTATCGACAAAGGGTCATCAGTGACAATGAATCCCAATTCCAAGCTTTGATTCCGATCTGCTAGAGAAGGCCGGCCTTCCAGCGGGCAGTCTGACTCACTCTCCAGACACAGTTTCTGCCCACTGTTCTTCCAGGAAGTCTGGGTGGCTCGCCCGATTTCCTGGAACTTCTCTGCGATGGATTCGTTATGAGTCCTTGAAACGGGGTGATTCAGCACCCGAATTCGGTGCATGTCATGGGAGGGGATGGATGGATGGGTGGATGGAGTTTTACGGCCTATCAGCCTTGTAGGCTATGTAAGGCCATTAAGCACGAAAATTACTAGAACAGTTTAGAGTAAACGCAAATCAAGTAACGGTGTCCCTAGTTATTCGCCTCTTACGAATCGCGTAGGGAGACACGGTGGGTCAATTCTTACCCCGAACCCACAAGGGGATCATGGGAGGGGAGATGAAGTGACGAAACAGAACAGAACACGCGTGACGAGAAAGTTTCGTTATAATTGCAAAAATGTCTCCACTGGAACGCCTTTCCGTTATTACATATACATATGTTTCGTCGAACGATTTGGATGGCTATTTGATCATGCCTCGTTTTGCCACGTCGCTTTGAATTAAATCTTTTCAGTGTCACATGTAAGGAAGGAGAGTGAAGGGTGGTGCAGGCTGGTGCTGGTGTGTGTGTTTGTGTGTGTGTGTGAATGTGTGTGCGCGCGCGTGCGCGTGCGTGTGCGCGTATCATAAGGAGCAAGTGAATGTACATTTTGTATGCGCAAGGGTTTACTTGTGTAATAGTGAATGCTGTATGATTCTTCACTCAAGTAAAAACATCCTCTGAGTTTATTTCTGGTTTTTGCGTCTATGTTGATGGCAAGGCACAAAGCTTAAAAAGAAGAAAGGCAACGAGACGTAAACACAATTTTGAAACAAGAGTGCATCGGCAAAACTTCAACACTTCTATTCTTTCACAGAAAAACCGCACAAGATAAATCACTCCAACTCTCCAAGTCGAGGGCCTTCTCACAGGCTCCCACTTCCGACCCAGCATCCGTCACAGCAGGAAGTCGGCAGTCTCCATGAGTCAGGCCCCGAGGTGAGGACCTCAGGCAACGCTGCCGACTTTTGAGAAGAGACGTCTGAGAAGGAGACTCTTTGCGGGGTCCTAACCGATGCAGCGACCTCGGGAACAAAGCCTCTATTAGACCGAGGAGGAAAGATTTCTGTGTTGGAGACAGGCGTCTTTTGTCCCGCGTTGTGATTCAGTCGCATTGGAAACTGCCTGGGGTCAGCCGACCTTGAAATTTGACAAAAGTTGTCACCCTTTGATCCGGGCATCCACACGTGCCGAGAGCGCTCCTGGAAGCGGCGAAGCCTCGTTCTCGCCTCCCCAGGGCTACCATTGTCAGTCTCCTTTGCTAAAGAGCTCTGGTAATGGCGGAAATCAGGGGGCGTGAACGCGACAGTGCGAATGTGCTTCATTAGGCTGTGGGGAAACATTCCGTTTTTGTTGTGGTGACTATGGGACGTGCTCTCGGAAACACTTCACAAAGGCATGGACGCGTAATAATTCATCTGTAATCGTAACAGTTTGCAAGGCTTTCAGTTGGAAGATTCAATACTCGCAGTATCCAGCCTTTCCTCCAGGCGTTTATTCTGTCGACCTTATATCCAGTCTTCTCTCCATCCCTCTATCATTCGCCATCACCACTGCTACCAGCACCACCATAACTACCACCACAACCACGACCATAACCACAACTTTTTTCATGAACACCACCACCTTAACCATTCTCACAACCACTACTACTTTCATGTCCTCCTCCTCCTCCTCCTCCTCCTCCTCCTCCTCCTCCTCCTCCTCCTCCTCCTCCTCCTCCTCCTCCTCCTCCTCCTTGTCCTCCTCCTCGTCCTCCTCCTCCTCCTCCTCCTCCTCCTCCTCCTCCTCCTCCTCCTCCTCCTCCTCCTCCTCCTCCTCCTCCTCCTCCTCCTCTTCCTCCTCCTCCTCCTCTTCCTCTTCCTCCTCCTCTTCCTCCTCCTCCTCCTCCTCCTCCTCCTCCTCCTCCTCCTCCTCCTCCTCCTCCTCCTTTTCTCCTTTTCCTCTTTTTCTCATTTTCCTCTTTTTCTCATTTTCCTCTTTTTCTCATTTTCCTCTTTTTCTCATTTTCCTTCTCTTCTCCTTGTCCTCCTCTTCTCCTTATCCTTGTCTCCTCTTCGCTCTCCTCCTCCTCCTCGTCCTCCTCTCCTTCTCCTCCTCCTCCTCCTCCTCCTCCTCCTCCTCCTCCTCCTCCTCCTCCTCCTCCTCCTCCTCCTCCTCCTCCTCCTCCTTGTCCTCCTCCTCCTCCTCCTCCTCCTCCTCCTCCTCCTCCTCCTCCTCCTCCTCCTTGTCCTTCTCCTCCTCCTCCTCCTCCTTGTCCTTCTCCTTCTCCTCCTCCTCCTCCTCCTCCTCCTCCTCCTCCTCCTCCTCCTCCTCCTCCTCCTCCTCCTCTTCCTCCTCCTCCTCCTACTCCTCCTCCTCCTCGTCCTCCTCCTTGTCCTTCTCCTCCTCCTCGTCCTCCTTCTCCCCCTCCTCCTTTTCCTCCTCCTCTTTCTTCTCTTTATTCTCTTCTTCCTTCTCTTTTTCTTCCTCTTTCTTCTTTTTCTTCTTCTTCCTGTGCTCATCATATCTTTGATTGAAAAGATGTAAGACTTTACACCATTATTGCTATTGTAACGAAAATGATTGTTTATGCAGGCATCAAAATCAAGTATTCATTCATCAGTGACGACAATAGTATAAATTGAAAGTGACAATGACACAAGTCCAAAGCGCGACCCACCTGAATTGTGTCCGACTCGGTCAGACGGTGAGGGGGACAAACTGGACAATAGGGAGGACGCCCGGTGAAAGTTGCCATTAATTTTAAGACAATAGCTTCGGGCACGCTTTGTGTCCGTCTGCAATATATTGGCTCCAGATCCTCCCCCTTCTCTCTTGGTCGCTTTCACTGCTCCCTGCCCCCAACTCTCAACTCACTCTATGCCTTTGGCCTGGTCCTGATGTATAGGGATACAAAGGGTGGACGGAGACTGACCGGAAGTTCAATAGTAGCCAGGGAAGTTTTGTGAGCCATCCAACCTTCCTGCGTAGGCAAAACAAACAGCCTTTGGGAAAAGTGTCAATCAGATCATTGGTAGTGTGGTACTTAGGACTTCGTGCCTATCGAAAATAGCTGGAGAATGACAACGATGGTCGAATTGTGGCAGTAGTGGCAGATTTTAATTCGCAACATACGATTTCGATGATTTGTTTTTAATTCGCTGTCGGAAAATTTGCAGTGTGTGTGGTCATCTGATATTGTGGTTTCTGTGGCATCATTTGCATCACTTTCCTCGGTTCAGATCATGTCTTCTAAATAAATTTTGCTACTTGCCACTGTCTCGCAATGTTTCACCTCTTCTTCATGATTTATGTGTTTATGCATCGAGACTCAAGTTTGATTCTCTCTCTCTCTCTCTCTCTCTCTCTGTGTCTGCTCTGTCTGTCTCACTCTTTCTCTCTCTCTCTCTCTCTCTCTCTCTCTCTCTCTCACTCTCTCTCTGTCTGCTCTGTCTGTCACTCTCTCTATCTCTCTCTCTCTCTCTCTCTCTCACCAAGGGATGTACCACGACACACTCCATCGATTGTGCATAATTTGGTTATAACATCACAGAGGACAAATTAATATAGCCTCTAATGCCACTTACTTATGCAGACATACGTCTTCCCCCGACGGGACTGACTTTATGGGCGCTTTTTCAAACGCCCTTGGCACACACGTGTGATCAGTTATGCACGATAAGGTCAACTGATGTTCGACAGCCCTCGTCATTCCTCGGAGGCAAAGCTGATTCATCGGATTTCAGCTGGATGGATGAGGCAGTTCACAGTGGGAAAGACCTTGGAAAACTCCAGTCAAAAGTAGGCCTATATACTGCTATCCTAGGGCCGTTCCACACGTTACCACTGTAACTGGACGTCTTTTCGTAAGCAACAGTGGAGCCAAGGCAATCCTCACAGATGGGTTTGATGCACTTTTACGACAGCAGAGCTTGTGCAATTAGTGTTTCTTTTCCGTGTTGGCTCACGATGTTTAGCTGTGTTCAGTGAATACGTCAGACACGTTTCATTTTGTCACGGAGGCTTTGATCAGCAAGTATCATTGTTTTAAAAGTCTTCAACCCATTTTATAGCAATATCCTCAAAGCGTGTTGGTCGATGTGCCGTGACATTGTGTCGTCTCCAAAAGCATGATGCACACAAGAGATTTCAAAATGATACGATCCTGCATCCGAGCAATTGATAAATAAATGCATGTAAAAATGTTTTCTCTGCAGCCTGAAAGACAAAATTTTTTCCTTGATAAACAATGTTTCATCGTAATTTTATGGTATGTTAGATGTCGATTTCATTTTTCATGTATTATTATTATTATCATAATGATGTTAATTTTATGTTATGTTTATGTTATATGATTTTATGTTACCTTATGCTATGTTATGTTTTGATTTTATGTTATGTTATGTTGTGATTTATGTTATCTATTTCATGTTTTCACAATTGTTAAAACAACTTATCTGTGAATTTTTGCATGAGATTGCTATGAGAGAATTAGCAAGGACCATGATTATCAGCTTACGTTATTAATTTACACAGAACACATTTTGAGAAAATAATTAGTAAAACATCAGTCCATCGCTCAGGTAAATGCCAACAATCAGTTTTAATGTGAGAACGATGTCATCTACCTATTTTCTCCGCTACATGTAACTCTACCACCTTATTGTTGAATCGAATGAACGATTTGTCTGAATGCAAGCTGCTCTTGTCACCCTAGAACATAGGTTCATTTCCAGGCTTCTTGTCCCTAGCCACTCTAGGGCAGTGCGTGGGCTGCCTACTTTCCAGCAAGGACAGAGACAGCGGTAGCCATGCAAGGGGCATCACAGGACGAAACATGGCGTCGAGCGGCCTCGTAAATATCCTTCCATAGTGATTATCTGGGAGCCGCTACATGCCTCCTGGACATGATACATCAGCAGAGAGGAAGAGCTTCGTATCAGTTTCCCTGTAGGCGCTCAGCCAGATGGGGGACTCCAGTCGGATCAGTCTGGGCTGGAGAATAGCATCGCTAGTCAATGAGCCGTCGGGCTGAGCTGGCCGTTGTGATTGAGTGACACCTCTGATCCCTCCCTCTCCCTTGATTTTCCCCTTCACCCCCTGATTACCCCCCTCATGCGGCCACCGAGAGAGGCGAAGGGCTTCTTCATCTGTGATTTACGTCCCAGGATGCCTTTCGAGATCTGATGCCTAACCAGGCAGGCAAATTCATGAGGTCAGCATCTAAGCACCTTCAGCACGGAAAGGGTCCTGGACCCGATGTCTTCGAAGCTTACGTCCGCTGTTTTGACTTCAGTCATCTTTAGGGAAAGCCCTCTTGCTCTCTTGCTCTGGTCCGCATATTTCTAGTTCATTTTCGGTTTCTGAACCAAGCTTTGTGTAAGCTCGCCAAGCCTCCATGGGCAAAATAGAACTCGTGCTCAGATTCTCTGTGTGTTTTGTTAAAGCTACAACGTTCCTATCGGACTTTGCAGGTAGCTCAATGCAGGGAGAGATACGTGATTGTGTTCTTTTCCTCGGTAGCGTGACGTTGTCTGCTGTAATGAAAGCGGCAACTCATATTTAAACATTGTCAGTGAAATGTGAAAAGTCACCATGGCGACTACAGCCCCTATTACAAAATGGTCGCATTAAAAAATGCATGCACACGAGACTCACACTTTCGAGCTTCTCTCTCCTTTTATCACCTCATCATTCGTATGACGTCCAATTTCTCACACTGGCGAGTGGAAACATTTTGTTTTACTCCACTACGCATGGCTTCTGGGTGCAGCCTTGCCGAAGACCATACCGGAGAACAGTTCAATGCATCCTCGTTTGTCGTGCTCTGGAAGCTCATGTCCTGTGCACTCACAACGAACCCTTCTCGTCTGAAGGTGCATAGGACAGGAACACGCGCCTGAAAAGACTCAGATGCAAATACTGTGTGTGTGTGTCTATCTCAATAATGCGGTTGCTGGAGTAAAGTATATGGCTTTAACAGGAACTTGGCAACAGCTACTAAGCATGATTAATCTGTTTACAAATTATTGTTAATTTTCAGAGACAGAGACAGAGACAGAGAGAGAGAGAGAGAGAGAGAGAGAGACAGACAGAGAGACAGACAGAGAGAGTGAGAGAGAGAGAGAGAAGAGAGAGTGAGTGAGAAAGAGAGAGAAAGAGAGAGAGAGTGAGAGAGAGAGAGAGGGAGAGAGAGACAGAGGGAGAGAGAGAGAGAGGGAGAGAGAGACAGAGGGAGAGAGAGACAGAGGGAGAGAGAGAGAGAGAGAGAGAGAGAGAGAGAGAGAGAGAGAGAGAGATTCTAGTATGCACAGATGGCGGGGTCAGACATGGACAACTTTCGCGGCTATCGGATGTCCTGCGTCCGGTTGTGGTGAGCCCATGATGACCAATATCCGTCTCATGTCCGGCCTGCTCTGTGGTTATGTTTCCTGTCCAAGGACAAACTACTCCTCTTGGTGGAACTGCTGGTGGTGAGAAAAGGCAGCAACAGCCAGTGGTGGCTCAACCCGATGATCTTTTAGTCCTGAGGCTCGCAAAACACAATGACATTTGTTGGATATTGATATGGGTTTGATTGCTGAGGTATTTGCCATTTGTCACTCGTACACTCTATACGTAGCCACTGATGATTAATTCAGAACATTAGTGGGGTACATCTGTGTCTGTGTGATGTGATGCGCACGTGATAAGTTGTAGAGCCATTGTCGCGCCACCAGGTAATTGGCTGTGATGTCTATTATAAACCACAAACACTAAAACATTCTGGAAAGCCGTTAAGTGCGCCTCTGGCAGAAAACCCCACAATGCCAACGTAGACATATATACGTGGTTTACACACTTCAAATCTTTGTATGACACACGTAAACCAGACCAAGGAATACAAGAGTTTGAATTGAATTACTCTGCCATGGTTGTGCTTCACGAACCTATTAGACAAGAAGAAGTACACTTCACAATTGGACGCATTAAAAACTCGAAAACCGCAGGTCACGATGGAATTTTGAACGAAATGATCAAAATAAACAGTGAAATTCTGGTTCCTCGCCTGACTGTGTTGTTCAACAGAATCTTGTCCTCTTGCTCGTTCCCAAGGGAATGGGCAAAGTCTGTGATAATTCTTCTACATAAGAAAGGTGATCCCAACAAACCTGATAATTATAGAGGTATATCGTTGACAAGCTCCCTCAGCAAAGTATTTACATACATCTTGAAGATTAGATTGGAGGTGTGGGCAGAAGAACACAACATACTATTAGAGGAACAAGCAGGCTTTAGAAAACGGTACAGCACTGCCGACAACATCTTTGTCGTTAACTCCCTAGTCCAAAAATACTTGCACAGAAAACGTAAACTGTACGTTGCGTTTGTAGATTTCATCAAAGCTTTCGATCTGGTGAACAGAGTTGCTATGTGGAGGATACTAAGTGTAGCGGCACCAGCATTGACGTTGCCATGGCTACGGTGCATGCAGGTTTTGGGAATTTTTCTCCTGCCTCCCAAGTGTTGGGCGGCAGAGGAACAGAGGGACATGGAGTCAGTCGGTTCCCATTTCATCCATTTATTCAGTAGCTGCAAGAATGAGTCCATACTCTATTCTGCTCTACTCTACTCTGCTAAGCACAAGCAGTCACCTTCATATATTCCATAAAACCGGAAAACGCCGGGATCCGGGGAGGGGTCAAGAGAAAGGCGTGGCATGGGACGAAGAGAGTGCGGAATGGGGGGTGGTACCAGGAATGCGTGGGAAGAGGGGGGGGGGGGGGGCAGAGTGGGCATCTGCTGTCCAAGAACTTGGGAGGGGCCAGATGTCCAGAAGAAACAGAGTGGTGGCACAAAGGCGTACAAGTGCAAAGAGGCGTGGGAAGGCGAGGCTGGCATGGGAGGGTATGGCTTCAGTAGGCATTTGTGTCCAAGAGTCTGATGTGGAGGATGGAATTGGAGAGGATGTTTACCATGAAAGAAAAAACAGTGCTGAGTGGGCAGCGGAACTGACCACATGGTGACACACTGGAAAATAGGAGCGGCTCATGCACAGAAAGCAAAGTCAGCAAAGTTGTGTCACCCTGTTACATAAGTGACTATGGTTCGAATACAAACCTAATGAACATACTAAAATCTACTTGCCTTGGGCAAAGGTTGTTGTTATTTGTTGACTCCAGTCAAAAACCAAGGCTACAGCAAAATGTTATTATGTTGTACTGTTATATGGGGATTATCTTCAGCCGTGGTAAGCTCCTAACATAACAACTGGCATTCTCTGGAGACAGAGATCAAATCCCCTGAAGACGGAGTGTGGCTGCCTATATGGCGGGGTGTTCAAAAACAGTCACACACGCAATCATCTTACCCACTAGAGTGATCCTGGGAGTGTTTAGCCCAGGTACGCAACAACAACAACAACAACAACACAACAACACTAAAATCTATATACCGCCATGTTGATTGTTGTGTACGATGGAGCGGTCAGTCTACAGAGTGGTTTACGTCATCCTGCGGCGTGAAGCAGGGCTGCGTTTTGAGTTCATTCCTATTTTCATGTGTAATCAACTCGGTGGCCGCTTACGTCAAAGCAAAAGGCAAACATGGTGTACAACTGAAACCAAACGATGAACAGCTATATACACATGTACATTATTGCGTGCTGACGATATAGCGTTGCTGTCCGACACAGTAGTTGGCCTTCATAATCAGTTGACAGTCCTCAAAGAAGCAGCTGACAGGGTTGGTTAAAGAATCAACAAAAACAAAACTAAGATAGTAGTATTTAGACGAGGCGGTCGCCTAGCGAGACACGAGAAATGGACCATAGGTATCGACAATATCGAAACAATCACAAGCTACAAATACCTTAGGCTATTCTTGTCCATAGCACTATGTCCAAATGTATCCCTCAGAGACCTAGCAGACAGAGCTAAAGCTGGTGTGATTCAAATCATAAGGACATTAAGAAGGGTAGGATACTTTTCTCCGGGTGTCTTTCTTAAAATGTTCGACACACAGATTCAACCAATTCTTTTATATGGTGCAGAGCTTTGCGGAACAGAGGCTTGTGATCCTATTGAAAAGATGCATATATTTGCAATGAAGAAATTTATGAGTGTGTCCATTCGTACGCCTAACTGCATGGTCTATGATGAGACAGGAAGGTTCCCTATTTGCATAAACGCCAAAACAAAATGTATCAAATACTGGCTTCGGTTGACGAGCTTACCTGAAAGTCGGTATCCCGAGAAGGCTTACAAGCTCATGCTAACAGAAAATGAATTAAATACAACAACAGGGCCTCAAAAATCAGGAATCTCCTTTTTGATTATGGCTTTCATGACGTGTGGTTATCGCAGGGAGTAAGTAATGTTAAAGCATTCATAAAAACGTTCAAGGAAAGAGCGTTTGACTGTTATCATGCACAATGGAGAGACAAGATAAATTGCAGTGAAAGATATGAACTCTATAGAATGTTCAAAAGTGAGCTACAGGTATCGAAATACTTACATATACTAGACAAAAGAGTATTCAGAAACGCATACACAAGGTTTAGACTAGGAGTAAGCGACATCCAAAGTAACATAATGAGATATCGTTCGAAGGACGAAAACGATCATCTAAAATGCTAGTTATGCAATGACGTGTCAGAAGATTATATACATGTTCTACTTATTTGCCCCAGTTATGAAGCTCTCAGAGCTAAATACCTCATCGTTGACCAACAAAAAGGATTGATGGAAAATTTCAAATTAATGTTAGAAAGTGAAGATAAAAATGTTATTCGTGGGCTAGCCACATACCTCGAGAGTGAGAGTGAGTGAGAGAGAGAGAGAGAGAGAGAGAGAGAGAGAGAGAGAGAGAGAGAGAGAGAGAGAGAGAGAGAGAGAGAGGGAGAATGGAACTTTGAATATCCTTTTGCAACATAATGTGCTGAAGGTGATATTATCTAATGTCGTTCATTGCACTGAATCACAATATGATGAAATGTAGTGTAACCAGTGTGAGCAAAGTGCATTATATTAACGACTATTTCCCCTTAACGGGCCGATGGCCTACCAATAAAGTATTTCGTTCGTTCGTTCGTCTATTATAAACGGTGGAAAGGCAAGGTCACTCCGTGAAGGCCAGTCAGTAATCATGAGTTGTCAAGGGTGTAATTCATGAACTTGGACTTTCAGCGTGGTCTAAGACTAGTCTCGGACCACTGTCGTTGTCTACAATTCATGAACTTGGACTGTCGTAGTCTACAATTCATGAACGTGGACTTTGTTCAGTCGGCAGACTGAACTGCGGACTACGGTGGTCCAAGGATTTGTTAGACTACACACCAAAGTCCAAGACCAGCGCGAAATTAAATGGCCGACCTGTTCACGGTTCGCAAATAATAAGCTGTATTTTGGGACACTGGAAACCCATCCAAAGAAAGTATAAGCCATGAACAGCATTAAATTATGAAAGCTGTATGTTGATTGCATCAATAGGTCGTGAAAACGCTTACATTTTACAGTTGGAAATGCAGGTCGCCGAGCTTCGCGCACTGCTATTTATAGCTGAAGCGCGGACCGCTGCGACACCAGTAAACAGTGTTGTCCTCGAACCTGCCTGCTGCTATTGACATTGGGTACAATGCTAGTGTTGTCTGATGCTATGAAAACGATACATTAAAATTGCATCTGTGTTATGAAAACACTGCTCAGATTAAATTGCTTTATTTTTGGTAACTGAGAAAATGTGTGACGATCGCCAGGGTTTCACGAGTTTGGTGGGGAAAGTGAGTTGAGGCTGATCGAGTGTGTGTGTGTGCGTGTGTGTGTCAGTGTCACTGTGTGTGTATATTTTATCCTCATCAAGACAGATTATTGTTCCACCCCTTCCTTACTGAATTTCAATGGTTCTCACTTGGAAATCCTGCCATATTGTAAAACTTGATCTTCTGCTCGTTTGCCTCTTGCTGATGAACTTAATAAACGGTGACACACACACACACACACACTCGAGCCAGCCTCACTCACCTCGCACTTCATTTGTCACCTCCTCCCACGCTGTCCGTCTTCTTTTGTTTGCTTGGGCTGTGTGTATGCTGCTTTTAATGTATCCGTATCTTGCTGACACCGCTTTTATGATAGCTATCCGATTCCCGCTCCGTGAAATCGGGGCTTTTCTTCGAGGTTTTGCTACCGATCGTGACTGACATTTTTGACGGGAAGTTTGAAGCGGTACGCTGAGGCTGGAGTGTGTGTGTGTGTGTGTGTGTGTGTGTGTGTGTGTGTGTGTGTGTGTGTGTGTGTGTCATTGTGTGTGTATATTTATCCTCATCAAGACAGATTATTGTTCCATCCCTTCCTTACTGAATTTCAATGGCTCTCACTTGGAAATCCTGCCATATTGTCAAACTTGATCTTCTGCTCGTTTGCCTCTTGCTGATGAACTTTATAAACGGTGACACACACACACACACACACACACACACACACACACACACACACACACACACACACACACACACACACACACACTCGAGCCAGCCTCACTCAGCTCGCACTTCATTTGTCACCGCCCTCCCACGCTGTCCGTCTTCTTTTGTTTGCTTGGGCTGTGTGTATGCTGCTGTTAATGTATCCGTATCTTGCTGACACCGCTTTTATGATAGCTACCAATTCTCGCTCCGTGAAATCGGGGCTTTTCTTCGAGGTTTTGCTACCGATCGTGGCCGTCATTTTTGACGGGAAGTTTAAAGCGGTACGCTATGCGCTTGCGCACTGGGCGGAATCCCCGGGAAATCCACATCATTCTAAAAATAATCCATGGACTAGGTCAATCAGTCCCAGCCTTTCAAGTCAACACCCAGTCTGGGTTCGTGAATCATAGACTCGCTGAGTCCAGGACTAGTCCATAGACTAGCTGTGGTCTGGGACTAGTCCTGTACTCACAAGTCCAAGACCAGTGCTCGCTAAAGTCCAAGTTCATGAATTACACCCCAAGAGCACACTAAAGGCTTGTTCAGGTGGCGCAGCGCTGCAAAACGCTGCTCAGCGCTGCATGTGATTCACTACTGAACAGCAATTTTGGGGTGTGATTCACTCAGCGCTGAGCAGCGCTGTGAATCACCAATCCGAGATGATTCAGACGATTCTGCATCATTTTCAAAATGGCGTCTTTGATCCCGCACTGGCCGTCGATGCGTAAAATAACCCTCAGAAACATCATTTTGGGATTGGAACGGGCTTTATTTGCCCCAAGCGCCCTGTATGCGCGAGTAATGGCAAGTAAGGATGACACAGTAGTGGACTTTATTCATGCAGAATACATTTAAACGTGCATAAACGATGTCTGTGGCAAAGAAAACACTTTCTTCGCGTCCATCAACACAACATGGGGTGCAGAAGATTTACCTCCCCTTTAACAAGTGAAGCGCTGCACTACATCTTAGGTGTTCAGGAGAGGCAAAGAGCGCTCAATTGCCAACATGAAGCGCTCATGCAGCGCTGAGTACTCCTGAACAAGCCTTAAGTTGCATACATGTGTGATGAGGGCATAGTGACCACTTCTGTTCTCTCTCTCTCTCTCTCTCTCTCTCTCTCTCTCTCTCTCTCTCTCTCTCTCTATCTCTCTCTCTCTCTCTCTGTTTGTTTGTGTTCATGGATATGTAAATGTTTATGAAGAACAATATCGGAATCTGCAGTTTAAGCAATATCACCGCACTGGTAGTTTGGATGTGCGTGCAGCTTTATATCAGTAAACAAATACTGCAGCACCAAGACCATGCGATGGTCGTATTGAATTCGTGAAGTAAGATATGATTTCACAAGAGTGTAATGAATTTCGTGGGGATCTTAGTAAGGACTTTGCGTCAGTCGTAGAGACACATTTGAAAGAGATCACAGTTGCATGGGACACTCTTATACTCTTGTGCACATCCACCACGTGTAAAAAAATGACTTCCTTAAAGTTTGTCATCTTCTGATATGCTTGATATTTAAAACATAATCGTATGCACATGCCTGCAGAATTTGGATTGGAACATGATTAGAAATCAAGGTTGACTTGTTCGTTCGAATAAATGATTGCAAGTGAACATCCATATGGAATGCACATTTGTCTTGCATGAAAGTAAAGTCCACGTACTTTAGAAGCGATTTTCTGACTTTGTTGTTACTTCTTGAACGGAAGAGGAAGAGAAGCAGCAGCATATGGAGAGCCAGGGATTGGGGACGAAAGCAGAAGCGAGAAGAGGAACAAGAGGGTAGGAAAGAGGAGCAGGAAGATAAACAGGAGCAAGGGCAGCAGAAAGAAAAGCGGGACCAGGAGATAAGCAAACAAATCAATATTTTTCCCCTCTCCTCCATGTCAAATCGAAACACCGTAACTTTGTTAAATCATCACTTCACCCCAAAAGGAGACGTGCATACATCGGAAACAAACCGCTTCGTTTCTTTCAACGAGAAGGCAATACAGCTTTTCAAGCTCTCCACACATTTTTCACACCCAGTACACTCACACTGTCGCCTGAGAAAACACGCGACCGGCCATTAGGAATGAACTTCGCCAGCCCAGCTTTTGCAAAGGGGGTTGGCTGCCAGTCACCCTGTGAAAAGGTCTCCATGACTCACACCCCAGTCAGCTGTCATCGGCCTGTTGGCACCCGTCTAATGCCCTAATGGCCGCCTGCAGACGCCGGAGTGTCAGGCCTGGTATCTGGTGACATCTCAATGCCAGGATAAGCCACCTCCTCTTTAGATTAGACTGGTGTTTGTCCCCAGATGAGAGGAAAATTGGGAGAGAACCGGAAAACACATTTGTTGTGAAAGCTGTAGAAAAACATTTTATTTGTGCTCGGAAAGTACCCTCCATGAGCTATCTTTGAAACTGGGACTGCGATGACTAAAGTACCGTAACTGATCGCAGGCTTCCGAGTTAATGTAGATTTAAAACAATGAATTGAAACACAATTTTGAATGTGATAGCCATACTGCTTTTCTTCCCTTTTCGGCTTGTGGACATTCTGGAATAGAAAATCCACGTGTTCTAAATTGCTAATTATCATGTTCGTGATAAAGAGGCGTTATTTACGACGTAAACTAATAGACACTGCGGTGATTGATAAGTAGTTTGCAAGGGTGGGGACGGGTGGGTTACAAATAGAGGCGACGCCCTGCACCTGACAAAAGCGCGTGAATCGCTCGAGCTGAGGAAAGTCTGTTCACTCCAAAGGCGACACTTTCCCTCCATCTTCGCATCCCCAACCCACCTCCTCCCATCTCGCCCCCCCCCCCCCCCCCCCCCCTGCCATGTCTGCCTGTCCCCTGAGGTAGACGCGGTCTGACAGGTGAAAGGGAGGGGAGGGCGAGGGCCGACAGGGGCAGGAAGAAGAGAAGAGAAGGAAGATTTAATGAGGTTTCAGGCCTGATCACCCATTCTACAGGGGCCGTTTCAAATTTCTGAACACAGTCTGCCATGGACGCTGCAGGAGGTTGAGCCGTTTCCAGGGCAACCCTGCCGGCGACCCCAAAGAACCCACCATTGTTTGGGGGCCATTGGGCCCCTAGGTCAAGCCGACCAGATGCCAGCCTTCAGACAACGGGCTGTCTCTTGAGAAATTCTTAAGATATAAAAATTGAAACGCAAAAATCTAATGCGTCTTTCCTTTCGATAGCAACATGAAGTTACGTTGTAATGTTGACAGTCCGCATTGCGATTAGTATCAACTGTGTCAAAGACACATTGTGTACTCATGGACCAGCGAATCGTGATATTAATGGGTTTTTTCAGTGCTTGTTTGAGAAGGTGATTTTCAAAGTTTTTCCCATTTTTGTATGTGCAAAATGATCTTAAAGATATCAAGTGTACACGACGAAGTTTTCCTTAAAAGCAACGTATGTGTGATGTGGCTCCACAATGATTCTTCATCGATATCCATGTTTCCGTTTTGGAATGATTCGGTTCTTTTACATTTTGACACAGATTTTATTCATGAAATGAACAGCTGACATACGGCAACTGCTTTACAACAACTTCTTCCTCAGCGGGAACCTATGACCATTCAGCTTTTGGGGTCTGTACCAATAGCTCGGCCGTGGCGGCCCAGGGCACCTGCGCTGTCAGTAGTGAAAGGAATCTCACGGCCCACTAACGCCTCGACCGCTGTGCCACCCACGCACCCTCTTGGGTGCAGCCCCTGATGCATCAGGATGCTGTCTGGTGACTCTTCCAGTCATCTGAATCTTATCTCCCAGCAACTCAGCGTATATCACGGAACGGGCGATGTAGTCCCTACTTCCCTACTGCAAATATCCTTGTGTCTGCATCTGCAAGCTAGGATCTTTATACTTGGCCAGGTGAGCCCACGCCCACTGGTTTCCCATGGGACTGTCGATTTGATCAAGAGGAGTTCCCTGAAATTCCTAAAGCAAGCTGATGGTGAGGACGGTACGCTGACTGCAGCTAGACACTATTGTGTCTGTTTGCAATCATTAAGGAACTGGTAACGGGGATGCGTTCAGGTGGTGCTAAGGGAGGGCTTCTAGGCGCGGCCCGTTGTACAGCACTTTCTGTCTTCCCCATTGCGTGACGTGTGGAGAGAGAAAAATGTCTCTCCTCTCTTGCCCTTTCTCTGGAGTCGCATGGCTCCAAATAAAAAACGTGGACGCCCTAATGGATTTGACATTTTCCGTGGGAGGTGGAGCAAAGACCAAAAACATTTGGACGATCAAAACATTTTTTGGCGGATGACCTGCGCGTTACATTTTTTGTGTGTCTTACAATTTACGTGCCTGTCTGTTGACTTTCCAGTGTGAATGTACATTCTCATTCTCCCGATTTCTCGCAGTGCACTTTGTTTCGATTTGAAGGCTGTGAAACCATGAAGAAAGCAAAATGTTCTGTTTTAGCTTAAAAACGAGTTTTACGGAAACGAATGTTAGGTTTTCAAATTGGTTCGTTTTTATCTTTGTGAAACACGATAATAATGACGCAATAGTACAACAAGAAGGGCAAAGCCCATACGACTCACATGCTTGACCTTGACCTTTACATGACATTGACCTTCACGTGACCTTCAAGGTCAACCAACTAAACCTAGCAATGACATCATACACTAAGAACTGCTTTACACATTTTCCCTACAAAATACATGTGACCTTGACCCATTTCATAAGGGTCAAAGTGACATTGACCTTGATGATATGTGACCAAATGTGTCTCATGATAAAAGTATAACATGTTCTCCACATAATTATTAAGTTTGAAACAGTTATCTTCCATAGTTCAGGTTCAAGGTCACTTCAAAATATGTATACAATCCAACTTTAAAGAGCTCTTGTGACCTTGACCTTGAAGCAAGGTCAATCAAACTGGTATCAAAAGATAGGGATTACTTTGTCCTATATACCATACATAAGTCAGGTATCCAATCGCAAAAACTTCAGAGAAAATTGGGAAAATGTGAAGCAAGGTCAAGTCACTGTGTATGTTTTTGTACGCCTTGTCATCCTACACCATCATGCCAAATTGAATGTTGATAGACTTAATAGTCTCCGAGAAAAATCCAACGTTAAATTTTTTTACGGACGGCAGGACGCCCGGATGACCGGACGCCCAGACGGCTGGACACCCAGACGGACGACACGGGTGACCTAGTATAAAAGTATAACATGTGTACTACAAAGTTATGAAGTTTGGAAGAGTTATCTTCCATAGTTCGGGGTCAAGGTCACTTCAAAATATGTATAAAATCCAACTTTAAAGAGTTCCTGTGACCTTGACCTTGAAGCAAGGTCAAGTCACTATATATGTTTTTGTACGCCTTGTCATCCTACACCATCATTCCAAATTGGGTGTTGATAGACTTAATAGTCTCCGAGAAAAAGCCAACGTTAAAGTTTTTTACGGACGACAGGATACCAGGCCGCCCGGCCACCCGGACGGCCGCCCGGACGCCCAGACGGCCGACAGTGGTGACCTAGTATAAAAGTATAACATGTGTACTACAATGTTATGAAGTTTGGAAGAGTTATCTTCCATAGTTCAGAGTCAAGGTCACTTCAAAATATGTATACAATTCAACTTTAAAGACCTCCTGTGACCTTGACCTTGAAGCAAGGTCAATCAAACTGGTATCAAAAGATAGGGATTACTTTGTCCTATATACCATACATAAGTCAGGTATCCAATCGCAAAAACTTCAGAGAAAATTGGGAAAATGTGAAAAAAGGCTGTTTTTAGACAACATTTACGGCCCCTGCGACCTTGACCTTGCAGGAAGGTCAAGTCACAATGTATGTTTTTGTACGCCTTGTTATCCTACGCCATCATGCCAAATTGGGTGTTCATAGACTTAGGCTAATAGTCTCCGAGAAAAATCCAACGTTAAAGTTATTTACAGACGCCCGGACGCCCGGACGGACGAAAAGGGTGAGTACATTGACTCACTTTTGCTTCGCATGTGAGTCAAAAACAACTCTTACATAATCCCCATATTTTGTAAATGAATGATGTGCAATCTTTGTAAAGCAAATTAATCCATGAATGCTTCAAACATGTCGTGATTGAGTAGTGTTATCCTTGCAAAACACATATTGGAATTATACATGTATAAAACTGAGTCTCAAACATACAAATAAACGCGAATAAAGACACTGGAACACATTTCCATTGGTTGTTGATATAATTGTAGACGAACATGTGTTTCTGAAATATACGACAGAATAATAACGATTTAAAAGAAAACTGTGTTTAATTACATTAACTCAAATCTGTCAGTTTCGCAGCATATCAGTCATACCATGACAACACTTTCCTTTGCAGAGCAGCAAATATTTCATGGAAAAGGAAAAGGAAGCTCAGACGGCAGCAGTCAACATGTACGACAAGGGTGCCTTTCGAGAAGGCTCCACGAGTCTTTTGCTCAGGCCTCATGGTGACCCTTCCCTTGCCAGAATGAAATGTCAATGTGAGAAATGGCACTTCTGTGACCGCTTTGTGTCATGACTGCCATTCCAGTCTGGGATCTGCCTTTGATGCGGACGGAGGGGTCACCCCAATGCCACAATGCAAACATTGCCCGCCTGTGATTTCACCTCCCCTCTCACCCGGTCTGGTGACACAGAGGTCAGAGTTAGACAAGACTTTCTGCGTTCCCCACTCTTCTCATACACATCGCAGTAGTTGTGTCTACAATTGCCCATGTTCCCACGACCAAATTACGAATGTTTCTGTCGTTCAAGTTCGACTGAACAGGTCACAGTGTGCAATAGACTGTGAGCAGCTTGCCGTGAATAGTGCTACGATGAGCGAATTAGCAAGCCTGTCAATGGAGGGAACGTCCGTGCGTGTTTCGCGATGATAGTGTTTTGGTAAGCAAAGCGACTGGGTGCTCATACTCTGGACGGTCAACCCATTGATTACCACAGCAGAACGTAATGAAGTAGACAGAGGGACAGAAACACGCACACATACGCGGCCTACACACACACGCACGCGCGCATGCAAAAACACACTCATAAACACACACACACACACACACCTCTCCACCCCGAGAACAGATGGCTTTACAAACACGTTTAGGCGTATACAAAGACGCTTTCTCCTATATCTAGGAGCAGAGACGAGGTAATTGTTCAATATGGAATGAGGCGGATTCACACCCAAACAAGGAAATCCATGGAGCGTTCAGTCTCTGGAGGCTCCTTACGATAGGAAACCGGGCAGCACAGTGTTCCCTTACAGAGACAGCTCTGCAATTCCCACACAAGAGACTGGGACGAATACAGGAAGCTCATTGGCCACTCCCTTTGAAGACAGAGTAGGGTGGCAGTGTTGTTGTAGGAAATGCCAAACGGCTTGGAAAGGGGATGACGCCAGGCCGCCTCTCCATGAAGAGCGAGATTTTAGCGATTGTAGAGGAGGTCCAGTCCCATTTGCAAATTGTCCCTGCATCATGAGGATCACGTGCCGCTCTCTCTCGGGACTGGCAGAAGCCCCCCATCCCCCACCCCCACCCACCCACCCCCCCACCCCCAATCACCCCCCCACCCCCACCCCCCCCCCCACCCCCACCCCCACCCACCCACCCCCACTCACCCACCCTCACCCCCAATCAATGGAGATGGGGGAGTGCTCTCTTGGCTGCTTCCGTACTGTCCATGCTTCTGTGTGTGTGCGTGCGCGCGCGCGTTTGTGTGTGCGTGTGTGTGTGCGTGTGCGTGCGTGCATGCGTATATGCTTGTGTGTGCACGCGTGCGTGCATGTGTGCGTGCGCGCGCGCGTTTGTGTGTGTGTGTTTGTGTGTGCATGCTCGCTCAATTATTTGTGAGCATTTTGGCGTAGTGCGCCTGCATTTACATTATGTGTGGGCCCGCATGTGTGTGTGAGTGAGTGAATGCGCGTCTGTTTGTCTGTCTGTCGGTCAGCCTGCCTGCCTGTTTGTCCGTATGTCTATCTTTCTGTTGATCATTCATTTATCGTGTCAACCATTGTATGTCAACAGGTCGTTCAGTTAGTTCACATGGTTGTATAGAGACTTTCGACTTTTTCTAAGTCAAATAGCTGGCAACAACTAATGCTGGGTTGTACTCACCTGGATGACCTTTGGATGGACTTCTATTGAATTTCTATTTATAAGAGAGCTGGTCTGATAAATGCTGCTTGCATTCCATAGCTCACTTTCAGATAGCCCCTTTCAAAGGCTGGAAAGAAAATGTATTATCATTGGAACCCAAGGCATCATGGGAAACGAGACACTGTAGCAGTCCTATCACAAACCTTGATCCCCGCCCTACAAGGCAGGGTGGAGTCTGATTTGTACCAAACTCTGACCCTTTTTCGCCCCTGACCCGTCAACTTTCACACCTCTTGCATGCTCCCCATTCCCGCTCCCTCACCTTTAACCCCCATTCTATTCCCGTACCTTCTTCTCAGACCACCCCTTTTAGCCCCAGACGGAAAGACTGACCCGTGGTCATTCAGACCCGGGGGTGGGGCACCCATGGGGGGGGCATTTCATTGAATGCCGTGGTCTGTCCTACCACTGCCCGCCCTTGTGTTCCGCTAACGATTTGCGCGCCAGGAGCGCTCCAGACGAATTAGCTGGTCAAACAGCTGTTATTCCGCCCGCCGCACGTGTGATGGGGACAGAGGAGGGAGAGAGAGGCACACAGAGAAGAGGAGAGCTTTGGAGGAGGCACGGACGTCACGTTTTCCAGGCCGTTTATACGCCTCATCGATCTCCAGTCACTCTCTGTCCCTTGTGTGCCGCAGCTTCTGTTTCTGGTCTCCACCCTCAGACTGGTGTCTTTTCCCCACCTCCTACATTTCGATTTGTCCATGATCTTTTCTCAATCCGCCCTTTTTTCTGTCGTTTATCTTTTCCTTTATCGCGCTGAAGATATGCCTTTTCTTCGAAGGCGCTGTGCTCGTCATTCTAAAATGGCGATGGCTCAAATCTAATTTTTCCTCTTCTTTCGTCTTTTCTTCTTTATCTTGATCACTTACCAAGTCTTCATCCTCCATCTGCTTTTGTTTTGTTCAGCCAGATCCTATTGTTCCTCTGGCTCCTGCTGCTACTCTTCTGATCATTTTCCAGTTCCACTTACTTTTACTGCTCCTTTTGCCTTGTATCTGCTCTGTCTTATTCTTACAAGCTTTGCCTTATTCCTCCTCCTCCTCCTATTCGTGTTGCGCACGTTTAAACTCCTGTTCCACCTGCTCCTTCTCCTCCTCCTCATCCTCCTCCTTTTCCCTGCAAGCTTCAGGGGACAGATGAGAGCTTCAGCGAAAGTTAGGCGCGTTCGGTTCGTCCGTCTTCGTGCCTTGTGCCTCACAGCCTTGAGCACTGGAGTTGGTAATGGCCTCGTCTTGAAGCTAACCGCATTCCTGATTGCCGTGAGGAGAGAGTCCAGATCGTTTTCTACGTGCCAAGTGTGCTCATAGACTTGCTTTGCCGTCTGGGAGGAGTCAGCCCTAACCATTTTCTACGGTCCCTGTGCACTCGCAGAGTTCTCTCATCGCACTCCCCCTTCCCTGCTGCCTATGCCACATGCCTGATGTCTCCTCCAGACATGCCAGGGTGCCAGTGAGTCCTGTCCTACTCGGTGTGCTTCTCTGTCCGTGTCTGCTGATAGTCATCAGTCCCTGCTGCCGTCTGTAGCCTTCAGTCAGACCGTGGCATCGCGGTGTCATCCCCCTTTGCCCGCTAACCGACCCTTCCCATCTGGTGTGGAGGAGAACCGCTGGAGTGTCTCTGTGCTGAGGAGTAATGAATTTGGACGGGAATGTGCTCAGAGAACGTAAGACCTGTCTGTATATGGCTGCTCATAGCTTGAAGAGTGTGGTTTAGATAACATAGCTTTCAGAGGTGACGTATGTCGTACAAAGATTTATCTACGCAGTTTTGCTCTTTCTCCCATGTTATATGTTTAACATTAATATTTTTCCGGCTGATCGCCCAGGATGTTTTGGTAGCGGGTCGGAGATCTAATTTCATGTGCACAGGTGAATGTTTTCGAACATTTTCCAAGTTATTCCTTCAGAAAGACACTACCAAACAAACAAACAAACAAGCAAACAAACAAACAAACAAACAAACAAATGCATCCAGAGAGATAAATGGAGGTACATATGAACACACTCACTCACACACGCACACACACACACACACACACACACACACACACACACACACACACACACACGTGTATATACAAATATATACACATACACTCACACACTCCAACAATACACTCTCACTCACACATCTCACCACACACATGCACTCACATTAGCATGCACCGACACAAACGTTTGCACAAAACCTGTAATTAAATGAATGGTCTCGGCTTGATGTTTGTCATGTGTGGTGTACGATACTAAATGCACTTTGAAACAACAGCCCTGGCTGTTACTGGATAACGAAACAGCACGTAAAAGATTGCATTTTTGTTCGGATGTCTGACCCAAACTAAAAACTATTTCGACTTGTTCTGATTCGAGAGGGGGAAAACCCCCCAAACAAGCTGTTTCTTTGTGAAGTAATGGCGAAGATGACAAAAATGATGGGAGTATGTGGAAACACAGATACGAAGAAGAGAAAACAAACGCAATTACTGCAGGTGAAAATCCCATCGGCCCGAATGGAAAACGTATCCTACCCTCTTTAGCCCGAAACTCTATACCCATCCACCGGGAAGGTAGACACAGTCGAACGTAACGAAAAAACGATGAACGCAGAAGGAATATAACAGACGCAAATTATGTGCACTGACTTCGCAGCAGCAATGAAAGCTCTTCCATGACTCGCACAAGTACAATAATCATCATGCAACAGACTCTTAAATAGCTTGATTGAAATGACAGTGCACGGTTGAGTAAGGATGGCGGAAAGGAGGGACGGGGTTAAGATAAAGGGGGAGAGGACCGGGGAAAATTTAAATATAAAAGAGCCAACGTTACCTAAAGAAGGGCTGTAAAACCGTTTTACATTTTTAGCCAAGACCCTTTGAGTGGAGCCAGTAATTTGAGTTCTGGCTTGCCTCGATTCCATCAAAGGGGCATGGATGACCCACTCCAAGTATCATTCCACTTTCCTAGTCATGCAACGGCTGTGTCCAGTCTGAATAGCCAGTGCGTCGGTCGCAAAGTGTGTGTGGAGGCAAGCTACAGCACTCCGCAATACAGGTCACGTTGGTAAAGCTTTGACACAAATCACGTGCAGGTAATAATGAAAACATCCAGATGTCCAAATATTGGATCAAATCAAAGCATATTTTGGCGCAGGGGGTTGTGTTCTAAGCATATTTTATAGGTTTTCCACAATTTGCTGAGCTAGAGGCATTTGATATGAATATTTTTTTAAATAGGAAAATGCTACATACCTATTGCCCGACCAACAGCTGTAATTGCAATGGCAAGTACTGGGCATGCGCAATTTCATTCGAGGGATAGAATGTGAAGGCAGTTTTCCGGGAAAGCAATCTTTTGTTCGAGTTGTAATGATGAAGCAGTTGAATCCCTGAAATGACTTACAAAGATGGCATCGCGCATTTATCATTCCGCAAAGTAGCATTATACAGGGCAACTTTCTAAAACTGTATGTGTCTACGGCAGGAATCCATTATTGGGTAAGGTAATTGACCGCCTTCCTTTCTTTTCAAATTTTTCTTTCTACCCTAATATCCCTATTCCATCTCTCTCCTCTTCCATCCCACCCCCCACTTCCCATCCCCATCGCTCCCTCCTTACTTTCCACAGAGATCACGGATTTAAGGTCAGAGGTTGCTAATGCTCTAGGAGCGGAACCAAGGAACCACCAGCACTTAGACTGCCGTCATCGATTCCGACAGAGAGAAACGTGCACTTATAAAACCTCCTCCCTCTCCCCTTGACCCTCCCCCCCCCCTCGACCCTCCCCTCTTTTTCCTACCTTCCTCCTTCCTTCCGTCCTTTCATTACATCTCTCCATCACACTCTCTTCTTTGAGAAGACTGGTGCCTCGACTCGAAGCCCTGCATTCGTTCTCACCCTTGCTGTCGGTCCCTCCATTTGGCAGCGATGGACGTTGAGTCCAGAAGGGACGGGGATGAGGCGGTAAAAAGCATTGGGCCAAATCGATGCGACCAGTGTAGGTGCGGGAAGCAAGTTGTTACTGGGTGTCGGTTCCATCAAGAGGCGGCCAAGGACCGGGGAACTCCACACAGCACTGATGGGCTCTGAAGAGGGCGCGTTCTCCAGGTGTGGGTTCCGAGGAGGAAGTGGGACCATAAATGCCCGAGTTTGGCCGGGGCCACTAACCTGATTCCACGATGGGGCGAGTGGCCAACGACGTCAACAGGCAGTGATATCAAGCCTGCCCCAAGACGAGGGCTGTTCTGGAGGAAGCAGGGAGAGAGGGGGCGGCAGGCCATTTACACTGATTGAGGAAGGTGACAGAGTCGCGAAACGACCGACTCCATTAAGCATCACGTCAGTGTCCAGTGTCCATGGACTGTCTGCTGGGAAGCACCGCCAGCGTAATGGAGCGGCCACGAAGCCAGGACGTGAAGAAAAGGGCAGCATGGAAGTGGGGAGGTAATGTCCTTGGCATCGGAAGCTGATGAGGTGGGGGTAAATGTGCACATGTCCATCAAGGTAATGGAAACTCCAATAATATTTTTCTCTTCCTTTTTTCTTCTTCTGAAATCAAGGTGACAAGATCTTTAAAAGCATATCGACGACCTTCCACTTGTTTTTTCATGTCATGCACTTATAAATTTCCTCTCCACTAATGCCGCACTGGAATGATCTTTTATTTGTATTCACATCTCTCTCTCTCTCTCTCTCTCTCTCTCTCTCTCTCTCTCTCTCGCTCTCTCTCTTTCTCTTTCTCTCTCTCTCTTTCTCTCTCTCTTTCTCTCTCTCTCTCTCTTTCTCTCTCTCTCTCTCTCTCTTCTTTCTCTTTCTCCCCTCCTCCAAAGATTATAGGTTACACAAAGATAGTTCATGCCGAGCTTTTGCTCTTTGAAGTTACAAGCAGCTAAAATTGCAGCGTTCCAAGCGGCCAGCACTATGGGAGATGCCTATAGTCCGTTTCAACATTGCACATTTAAAATGGTGGACATAGTCTCGCTTCGCGCAGAAAAAGCTGAATTTGGGGACACTAGAAACCCCATCCAAAGAAAATGTAAACCATGAACAGCATTAATTTATCAAAGCTGTATGTTGAATGCATCAAAAGGTATTGAAAGCTCCTACTTTTTAACAATCGAAATGCAGGTCACTCGCAGAACCACGTGTGCACGGGTCGACGTGATTGCAACGTTTGGTGACCCTGTTCTCTCTGTGTTAAAAATTATCCCTCCAGGTTTACTGGAGGTCCTACAGACTTCATTAGTCTGTCTGTGTGCATGTGTGTGTGTCTGTGTGTCTGTCTGTCCCGACTCCACGGCCTATATCTCAAAAACTACTGGACGGATTTCCTTGAGATTTTGCACACTGACTGGAAGTTAGGTCCCATTCAATATTATCAAATTTTCAGAATCGAGGTTTGAAAAGAAAGTGACTTTTTTACATTTTGGTGTTTCATTGAAAACGATTCAACAGACTCCATTTTGCAAAATTTGTGACGTGATCATTTGACGTCGTATGCCGTGACGTCATTTGCGAGGAGATTTTTTGAGAAGGGTGAATACGCCGTATCTGCGAACACTGTCGACAACTTCAAGGCTAGTACGTTAGACTACTTCTGGAAAGACAGCCCTACTATGCATAACCCAACCTGCTGCACCTAGACTGCATAATAGCCGCCACGCATGCAAGTCTAGCACTAGGAACTATTAAAATGCTACACAGCCTACCTCATAGAATTTTTCAAGTTTAAAAAGCTTGATGTAGCCACTGTTTACAATTGGCCCATGCACACGCTGCCATGGTGAAATCTCCGCAGTAAATCTGACCTAATTTCTGATTGGCCAAAACGACGAAAATGTGTCACGGGAAGTAACTCCTGTATAGTTTTGAATCATACAAATTCGCACTTTTAAAAGTCATTTTTCACTGTTTAATAGATACGATCGAAGAGGGAACTTTGTTGTTTTCAATCCCCAATACCATGTACTATCATAATATAATATGGGAACATCGTCCATATTTTGGCTGAGCGGACCTGTAGAAGGAGTTGTTATCCGAAGGCACGCCCTGCGGTCTATGTGTGATTCGGGTGTAATACTGCCAATAAACGTCGTTAAGCTTAAGATTACACCCGAATCACACGGACCGTTAAGGTGCATGGAGTACAGTACCGGTCAAGAGTCACAACAACCACCGACACCGACCATTTCAGCCTTCTTCATGATGCGTTAGAATCCTGCCGTTGTCGTGGTGAACATGGCTGACAACGGTCAGAATGATTACTTGCTTGGTTTTTTCCTTGTCAAAACTTGTTATACCGTCAGATTGTTACCACCATCAGATTTTCTGCAACTTTTCGAAGCGAATCTAGCCTAAAAACCTACCAGTTATGAATCGTGTTAACAGGATTGACTCGTTGCTTGTAGAATGACGGTACTCGGTAGCAGTACCACACACGGTGTGTGCGTGAATCACTTAATGAGTACGAATGCACATGTCTGGGTTGAACATCTATAATACACTTCCTCCTCTGTGTGACTGTGTGAGTGTTAATTCAGCGTCTATGACATGCCAAAGGAAAGCAAAACATGTCATAATAGGAGCTTCCTGAACCTATCCATCATGTTTAAAATATATGGTTGATTGTTCCTGGGCCGATAGCTTAGAAGTGGATTTACATGCTTTACAAACACTCTGTCATAGCAATTCTCTAATGGCTCAGCTGGTAGAGCGTTCGACTCTTGGTCATGCATGACCAGGTTTGATTCTGCGCTGAAACTTTTTTTTTCTTCTCTTTTTTCGAGAGGTTGTGGGTTTTTTGTGTTTTTATGTGTGTGTGTGTTTTCCCCCTCTTTTCTCGAGAGGTTGCGGGTTCGAACCCGATCTTTTTTTAAATGCCAAAACCTGGAGGTTCAGCGCCAGCGGTTTTTATTAGTCTGTCTGTGTGTGTGTCTGTCTGTCCCGACTCCACGGCCTATATCTCAAAAACTACTGGATGGATTTCCTTGAGATTTTGCACACTGACTGGAAGTTAGGTCCCATTCAATATTATCAAATTTTCAGAATCGAGGTTTGAAAAGAAAGTGACTTTTTTACATTTTGGTGTTTCAATGAAAACAATTCAACAGACTCCATTTTGCAAAATCTGTGACGTGATCATTTGACGTCGAATAACGTGACGTCATTTGCGAGGAGATTTTTGAAGGAGGGTGAATAGAATAGAATAGAATAGAATTCTTCGGCTTGCTTAGGCGTCCAGGGCCTATCGCCGATTCTGGTAGTTCTCTGGCTGTATTTTTATTGTTCTTGGCCCGTATTCACGACGGCGATTTATCTTTTTAACACTCGATTTATCTCCTATCCCCGATTTATCTTGACTTCGGTTTAAATTCTCCTATTCATGACGGCGATTTAGCCCTAAACTCGCGTCAAAGCAGAGTGTTAAACTATTCTCCCGAAGTCGGCAAGATAAATAGATAAACCGGGGTTATCGAGAGAGACAAGATGGCAGCGATTGTGCTTAAGAAACGAATTCATGACAATCTGTTAAGGAAAAACCGAGTATTCCGAGACCGAAGGCACCCGTTAGAAGTATTTAATGATGAAGAGGTGTTCAGAAAGTTTCGATTCCATCGAAAGGAAATCTTGGCCATCACCGACGAGATCCATAAAGAAATCAGTCGAACCCAGAATTATTCAAAGGCACAGCAACCGAAAGAATGACGTCGTCAGGCACTTATGACGCTATCACGCATTTTGCACGTGTTAACTCTACTCATTCTTTCATAGACAATCTACACTCACAAACACAAGTAATCATACACGTTCTTTGCTACATGAACAAAGTTACAAACCACCTCCACATTCTTCCACGTTCACAAGCACGTCTACTTCACATTCTTCCTCAACACCAGCCTCACGCCCGTCCTGCAAGTCCTTCTTGCGCTTAGATTTTATGTAAGCGGCGCATTTCAGGACCAACACACTCATTTCGGTTTCACTGAAGCTTTTTGCCCTTGCCTTTCTCTCTTTTTTCTTGCTAGCCATTTTTTTCTATCTACTTCACGTATTTAGATATAGATCAGTGTCTACGCGAAGAAAACACAACGTAACCATGGTAACCACACACGGTGTGTGCGTGAATCACTGAATGAGTACGAATGCACATGTCTGGGTTGAACATCTATAATACACTTCCTCCTCTGTGTGACTGTGTGAGTGTTAATTCAGCGTCTATGACATGCCAAAGGAAAGCAAAACATGTCATAATAGGAGCTTCCTGAACCTATCCATCATGTTTAAAATATATGGTTGATTGTTCCTGGGCCGATAGCTTAGAAGTGGATTTACATGCTTTACAAACACTCTGTCATAGCAATTCTCTAATGGCTCAGCTGGTAGAGCGTTCGACTCTTGGTCATGCATGACCAGGTTTGATTCTGCGCTGAAACTTTTTTTTCTTCTCTTTTTTCGAGAGGTTGTGGTTTTTTGTGTTTTTATGTGTGTGTGTGTTTTCCCCCTCTTTTCTCGAGAGGTTGCGGGTTCGAACCCGATCTTTTTTTAAATGCCAAAACCTGGAGGTTCAGCGCCAGCGGTTTTTATTATTCTTCAAATCGGTCAAATAGTGACGTCACTCGTTCTTCAACCTTGGTAGTTGATGACGTTATCGGAAATTTTAGAATTAGGTCCATCGCACATCTGTTGCTAGGCCATTTTTGTGCGAAGTCTCCACTAAATCCTATAATCATGTGACTAAATACAGTGCAATGTTGAAACGGACTATAGGCATTTCCCATAGTGCTGGCCGCTTGGGGCGCAACGTGTCTCGACCCTCACGAGAATGAGCTAATGAACTATCTTTGTGTAACTTATAATCTTTGCCCCCTCTTTCTTTCTCTCTCTCTTTCTGTCTGTCTGTCTGTCTGCCTGCCTGCCTGCCTGCCTGCCTGCCTGCCTGCCTGCCTGTCTGCCTGCCTGCCTGCCTGCCTCTCTCTCTCTCTCTCTCTCTCTCTCTCTCTCTCTCTCTCTCTCTCTCATATTACATTTGTGGGTCGACAGGAACTGTCCATTCAGCAACGTGAAACTTGAAACTTGACAGTTTATTTGATAGGCCAGAGGCCCTCTGAAAAGAAAATGACATTTTTCATGGACAGTGCTTCTTCTGTTCGTGTGAAAATGCTTCGCAATATTGAGGCTACACCTTTTATAATATGCGCATCTGTTGATGACATTAAACGGGCAAAGGTGTATCTGTCTGGGGTGTTGGTGTGGTTTTCTAGATATTATGTTATCAAATCTTCATGCACTTGTCCTTTGGGGAACGAAACTGAGAATTAAGCACACTTTAAATTGAATTGCCAAGTGTACAATGACATTAAACATGAGTATTTAGCACGATATTTACTGGATACGGTTTGTACATGTATATATCTCACGTTCGAAGACCTGCTCTCAATAGTGAAAAGCAGAAAGCTGAAGTGGTACATTCACGTGTCAAGAGGCAGTGGGCTGGCCAAGACCATCCTGCAAGGTACCGTACCAGGTGGGAGAAGGAGAGGCAGGCAGAGAAAGAGGTGGGAAGACAACATCAAAGAGTGGACAGGCTTGACCTTTGCTGACTCACAGCGAGCCACAGAGGATAGAGATCGATGGAGGAAGATTGTCCGAAAGTCATCAGTGGTGCCTCAACAACCATCTCAGGGTTAAGAGACTGAACTGAACTGAACTCACGTTCGGCAAGTGGAAACGAGGTAAAGACTCGGTATATTTCCAATATTTTTCATGCCATTGAACGACGCCCGCAACTAGACGCTCAGGATTAGAAATCATGATGATTGAACCAATTTTAACTCGATGTACATAGTACACTCTAATCTTAAACAGCCATGAAATTGTAGCAGATATTGACATGTCCTCGACTTAACTGTAAGTATTTACCTTTATTGCTCTTCTGTGCCGTTGGTTTGAATTTGTATATATGTGTAATCTTCTATACTAACAGGTCGTCGGCTGAAATTAAACAAGCAGTAACAAGTATGTGTTGAAGTAAGAGCTGACCCACCGCATTTTGCTGTGCAATTCGTACGAGACGAATAGCTAGGGAAATCGTGACGACTTCTAGCCAATTCTATTGATTTTTCGTGATCATTGTCTTAAATAGCCTAAAAAGGCTGATAAGGCTGATACTTCATTTAGCCATCCATCCATCCATCCATTCATCCATCCATCCATCCATCCATCCATCCATCCATCCATCCATCCATCCATCCATCCATCCATCCATCCATCCATCCATCCATCCATCCATCCATCCATCCATCCATTCATTCATCCATCATCCATCCATTCGTCTGTCTGTCTGTCTCGCTGTCCCTCCCCATCTCTCTCACGCTCCCTCTGTGAGTGTGTATGTGTGTGTGTGTGTGTGTGTGTGTGTGTGTGTGTGTGTGTGTGTGTGTGTGTGTGTGTGTGTGTGTGTGAGTGAGTGTGTGTGCGCGCGTCAGTTGACTCTGTTCAATGTAATTTTGCCGTAAAAATTTTCTCGAAGGCTGCTCTGGGTTGCCGTCTGCTTTGTATGCAGTTTGATGTCGGCAAAGTTTTTTCCCCCTGAACCTGGTACAAAGATGGAAATATTGGATCGATCACTCAGGAATGGGTTGAAGATGGAGCAGCAAACTTGGACGAAAGCTTGCCATCACATGCGTCACATTGAATTAACGATGACAATTTCGCACTTTGTTCCAAAGAACTCGTTTCAGTCACCTGAATCAACAGGCAGGGGGGTGGGAAATGGAGGGGGAGATGCACGTAACAAAATTATGTTCTCGCTTCGCCTCTTGAAAGAGTTTGTCATGTGTTTGTCAGTTTGCTTGCTTCTGTGTTGTGTTTTTTAAAGAGAGAATAATGACAGGACATAATTGAGAATTTGGATACATCATGGCGTTATAAGCACACAGCCTGTCGAATAGACTAAAAAATAAAGCCTCTACAGATAGCATCCCATTTTCAGTGAACGTAATAGGCCAGTTAAGTGACTGCTAAACACAACTTAGAGGATGAAATCTTGAGGGAAAAAACTCTACTCCCGAAACTTTGAAGGTTTGCAACACTGCTCGAAGATTTATGACGCGGAAGACCGCTCCAGTACAGGGCGACAAATGGCCTTGAAGGACGAGGAGAAAGTGTTTGTGCCATCAAGCGGAGATTCTGCCAGCTTTAATCCAGTAGCAAACCGCCAACACTGATGCAGTGGGAGGGAAATTCTAGCCAGGCAGGGGCTCTAAAAAAGACGACACTTCGTCAACATCCTTGCCACAGGCTGTAAACATGGAAGAGAGACGCATGAAACTTTACCGACTTCGCATTCTCGCTTCCTCTCGTGGACTGTGTTGGGATTCTATCATTCGTCTGACGTTTTATGAGGGCAGCATCATAACGTTCTATTGATTGCCTCTGCTTTATGGACGTCTGGAGAAAGTTCCGCTGGCCAGAATGTTCTGGAAATGGTCTGGAAACATAAAGCTTGCATTCCATTGTCGCAACAGACGCCATAACTCCCGGTGTGTTGATTTCTCATTGATGCTTCCTCCTTTTTCATAATTTTCGCAGTTTGGAAACAATGAAAGAGACATCCAGATTGAATGAACCAGAGGTAGAAAAAACGCAGACGCGCAAGAGATGCACTTAAATCCACAGAGACACCGCAACGCACGCTTGTGTAATCGGATGGGAAATCGAACTCGCATGAGCAAACGTACCCGTGTACGTGTAATTTCGCACAGCCATTCCTACATGCGTACACAATGGCACGCTTCGACCATCTTTTGCTGTTTCGTTTGCATCTTCTCGGGTAGTGGGAGTGGTGAAGCGTCACATAACACTTGTCTCCTGCCTCCTACTCTTGCTCCTGCTGCCTCTCCTCCTCCTCCTCCTCCTCCTCCTCCTCCTCCTCCTCCTCCTCCTCCTCCTCCTCCCTCTTCCTCCTCCTCCTCCTCCGTCTCCTCCTCCTCCTCCTCCGTCTCCTCCTCCTCCACCTCCTCCTCCTCCGTCTCCTCCTCCTCCTACTCCTCCTCCTCCTCCTCCTCCTCCTCCTCCTCCTCCTCCTCCTCCTCCTCCTCCTCCTCCCCCTCCTCCTCCTCCGTCTCCTCCTCCTCCTCCTCCTCCTCCTCCTCCTCCTCCTCCTCCTCCTCCTCCTCCTCCTCCTCCTCCTCCTCCTCCTCCTCCACCTCCTCCTCCTCCTCCTCCTCCTCCTCCTCCTCCTCCTCCTCCTCCTCCTCCTCCTCCTCCTCCTCCTCCTCCTCCTCCTCCTCCTCCTCCTCCTCCCCCTCCTCCTCCTCCTTCTCCTCCTCCCACTCTTCCTCCTCCTCCTTCCCCTACTCTTCCTCCTCCTCCTCCCACTCTTCCACCTCCTCCTCCCACTCTTCCTCCTTCTCCTCCCACTCCTCCTCCTCCTTCTGTTTCTCCTCGTTCTCCTGTTCCTCATTGTCCTCCTCCTCCTGATGCCCAATTTTTCATTTCAAAACATAACAGCTGCAGGTGGCATGCTGGTTGAGTAAACCATGAACCTCACAGCTACGCTCAAGTGTCTTTTGAGTTTAAACACGTTCCGGCAAGGGCGCTATTTCGAGGTGCGATC
The DNA here is from genome assembly GCA_034096865.1 of Theodoxus fluviatilis. Taxonomy (NCBI): domain Eukaryota; kingdom Metazoa; phylum Mollusca; class Gastropoda; order Cycloneritida; family Neritidae; genus Theodoxus; species Theodoxus fluviatilis. The sequence goes on along the minus strand of JAWQFJ010026494.1, from coordinate 4,125 downwards.
GCTGATAAATATTTCGCGCCCTATCAATTATTTCCACGGGATACACCACCACTCTCCCTTGCTTTCTTTGGGGAATAAAACAGGACCAGCTCACATCTGAGGTGAAACAGCGATACCTGGAGCCTGGCCATTCAGCACTGCGCAGGGACAGAGTGAGATAGCATCAGTCTTGTTTACGATGCTGAAGTTGAGATCAAGGACCCGACAGACCTTGCGTCAGTATCGGGTGTCCTGCTACCCGCTTTCTGAGCCACAGCTACGAAAGTACCCGGGGTGACCCCGAAACAGGAGCCAACAATGGGGGGGCGTTTATGGAGTCGGGGCTTTTACAGGTGGAGGTGAGAAATGAAATTTGAATGCAGGCAGGTAATAAATTGTGATGGGTCAATTTTCGGAATGCGCCATAACAAAAGAAGCGCCATTGAGGCATCCGGTCATTTACATTACAATGGATTAAAGAAAAAGTCTAGGCAGATAGATTGTATTCCTCTAATGGAAGAGAGAGAGAGAGAGAGACAGAGAGTGGGGGAAGGGGAGAGGGAGGGGGAGGGGGAGCGAGAGGGGGAGGGGAAGGGAGAGGGGGAGAGAAGGAAAGGGGGAGGGGAAGGGGAGGAGGAGAGGGCAGGCAGATGCAGGCAGAAATGTTTGTCGCCAACAAAGCAGGTAGCCGGGCAGACAGGCAGCCTGTCAGAAAAAAACCCCTAAGGACAGCCATTTGCTCTCAAATTGTCATTTGTCAACGGATATTTATGTTTTAAAGATCTAGGAGAGCACTCAGTCAAAATCATTGAGAGGTTGGCTAAAGTTATACAAAATTCCATCATTAAGTTAATTTGGCTGAAAAAGTCAGTTCCAATTTGTTACTTATTAATTGTTGAAAACCACACCTGGAAAATTCGAAATACAGGAAGTGGCGTCACGTAGACTAGTCGCTTCAACGCATGGCGTCTGTCAATGGACATTATTCACGCGAGATACTTCCGGTTTTCACATCGAGGCGGACTTGGCAAAAATCATGGCGTCTTCTATGGCCAGCACCAGTACCAGTACATGGAGTGGAAATCTCCTTCATGTGTTTCCATGCTCGCATGGAAATGTGGACGTATGGGCAATTGATGTTGCCAAAATACCCATCAAAAAGAAAGGGAAAGGCTACGAAAAGTTCATCGAAGGATTTGTGCATGACATCGAAGGTAAAACAGGTTACCCTTCTCTCTTGTAGATCTAGATCCGTAGTGTTGATCATTATGAATGGTGTTTCTTGAAGTAAGGTCAGTAAGTCTATATGTTAATTTATTGCGCTAATATAACCATGGGCTGTCTTTGCAGATAGTTTGTTATATCTGATCATATACTTAATTTTGAGTCAAAACTGCCAGATAAGCGACTACTGCCAGCTGGGCTTGCATCGTCTGCCATGCCGACATCAACATGTCCGGTGTGATCAAGACTGTATACATGGCTCTCTACCATTGGCTGAACTATATTTTTGGACCAATCACAATAGGTTTCTCATGAGTAGAGGTTTTTACTATGTTAGGTCGTGCGAAGTGATGGAATGCTCTTGCTTCATGGTGTAAACATTGCAGTTTCCCAGCTATAAACAAGAAAAACAACAACAACACGTATATTTAGCAGAAAACGTGTTATTTCAATCCTTCAAACTCATTTTGTGGCTAGATTTCACCTATGCAGACCATACGAAGCTGTAAACAATTGCTTTTACAAGACCTATATAGATCTAAGCTCTTGTTACCTTGAATTTTTTGCCAGGATCACGCCGAATCTTCCAGATCCATTGTTTCTTCTGCTTCTTGTCTGTGGGGAATTTGAAAAAGGACAGTCTGGAGTTCTCGTCATATCGATCATCGTTCTCGCAATAAGGAACACAGCAGTGTCTATGTGATGCTGAAGCCTTCGGTTTCGGCCATAGACGCTGGACGCCATTAAGTTTGCAAAGTCCGTCTCGTTTTCGATTTCAAAATGGCCGCTGCGTGAATAACGTCTATGCAGTTTCCACGAGCGGTGAGTCTACACCGGCCGTTTCACAGAAGAGGAAATGCAATGGCGTTGAATGCGCAGTTGCTGAATGTTCCTTGAGAAACTCAGATTGAGTAGAGGCGCTTAGATTTCCGCGGGACCCATTCTTAAACTGCCAGTGGGTGCGCTTTGTACGAACATGCCGTGCACATTTTGTGCAAACATCATTCTCGGTCGTCTGCAGCAAGCACTTCGCTCCCGATAGCTACCCACACTCATACCGGCTGCAGGAGGAGATGGGATATCCGGTGGAAAAAAAGAAGCTACTACCGAAGGCAGTTCCATCCATACATGAGCATGACCGATCGCGACCGACGACTGATGCCGGCCGAAAGCTCAAAGAGCGACGAATGCCGATGCCTTGGCAACTTCTACGAGTACAAGTATTTCGACGTGTCAGGCAGCCACAACCCCAGTGACAACGGTCACTTGCACTCTTACATCAAGTGTTGTCTCTGCTAGTGTCTCTCCTACACTTGGTGTAACACGTGTTGGTGGAGCATCTTACACATATGCGTTTTTGAGTTAGTGTTGCAGCCTGTGTGAGGCAAACTAGGAGAGAAAATATTTGCATGGCATTTGCTCATAGCTGCATTCTCTCTCTCTCTCTCTCTCTCTCTCTCTCTCTCTCTCTCTCTCTCTCTCTCTCTCTCTCTCTCTCTCTCTCTCTCTCTCTCTCTCTCTCTCTCTCGATAACTGTAGTGAAGCTAATTTGAAGAGAGTTAATTCACTTTACAGAAGAGCTTCTAAGCTTATGGTCCCAAATAAATCTCTCAGCACTGAAAAGAAAATGGAAATGCTTGACATTTTGCCTCTCCATAAGCATCTGCAGCTCAATAAGTGTGTGCTTGTGAAAAAGGTAAAAGATGGCCGAACACCAGAATATCTAACCAAACTATTTGAGCAGTCATCATTCAGAGGACGTGACAAATTTCTCCTGCCTCAGCCTCGCATCGATTTGTTCAAATCGAGCCTATCTTACTCTGGGACTGCTCTGTGGAATACACTGCCTGATGACATAAAATGTATCAAATCTTTGCCTATGTTCAAAGACAAAATTCGCATTATTCTCAGGCATCATCCTATGACATAGTTTTCCACGCTTTCATCTGGCGTCTAGACAGTGGAACGGCTAAGTGTGTATTTGTGTATATTGTCCATTCCTCACATATATGCTTACTTCAGGCCACCTCTGCTGAACTATCGAGGGGTTCCGGCTGATTGGGGGTGGGGGAGTAGGGGAGGGAGTGTACACCAAGAGGCTATGGCCTACATGTATGTTATTTGTTTTTAACATTTGGATGTTTAGAAAATTGTTTTTTATGTATATGTCATTGTAGTTGATTCAAGTTCCATATTTAAATTTTGCTTCTCTGGTACACTATCTACCCATTTTTAGTATGTTTAAGAAATTGTACATGTATAATTCTTGCGATAATTATACTGACTCTCTCTCTCTCTCTCTCTCTCTCTCTCTCTCTCTCTCTCTCTCTCTCTCTCTCTCTCTCTCTCTCTCTCTCCTCCCTCCCTCCCTCTCCCCCACCCTCTCCCCCACCCTCTCCCCCACCCTCTCTATTCAACCCACCAACCCTCTTACTCTCTTCCCTTCCTCCCCCTTTCCCCAGCTACCCCCCCCCCCCTCCTCTCTCTCTCTCTCTCTCTCTCTCTCTCTCTCTCTCTCTCTCTCACCACATTTGAATATTTTGCCTCAAGGGCTGAATGTAAGAAAGGCACTACTGCCTAATTCACTACCCTTGTAAAATAAAGTTCGTTCGTTCGTTCGTTCGTTCGTTCGCTCGCTCGCTCGCTCGCTAAATGACGACAGTGACGATCAGTTGTGCAATACCACGAAACTGATGTACGCATACTTAAAGTGTAATCTCCCTTACCACGATGTACTGTGAAGGCGATCACACAGGCTCGAATAATTTGAAGGCTCTTCGATGTTTTGAAACTGTTGTTCGTAGTGTTCGTCATCTGCATCGCTGCAGTAGGGCTCATACTGGTATGGTTCGGGTATTGAAGAACATTCCTCATCGTATTGTTCGCTTAAAATGCTGTCAGGGTCGCTACTCTTGTGTAAAG
>JAWQFJ010026492.1:0-112500 GCA_034096865.1 Theodoxus fluviatilis | reverse complement strand
TATGTATGTATGTATGTATGTATGTATGTATGTGTGTGTGTGTAATATTAGTACATGTATGTATGTAGAGCATGAGGTATGCAGTATGTCATGTTGATATAGATATGGTGTTGTGTGTGTTATGTATGTATGTATGTATGTATGTATGTATGTTGATACAGCCGTGAATTCATATTCAGGTATACACGGGTATGATTGTTGTGTATTCAAAAAATATATGCAACCAGCACTTTGTATTCTGCTTCAGTAAAATATCATCCTCTCTACAATCAGTTGAATAGCAGGTGATCAAAGGGAGACAATCATGCTAAATTAAACGATGCTTCTAGAGCAAGCCATCAGCAGTTATGTCCCATAAGTACACTTGGCATGCAATTCTATTGAAAAAACTCTTTTGTCTCTATCTCCCCGTTTACACTCCCAAAGAAGCGACCACCATCGTGAGTATTGTAAGTAGTCAGACTCTACCCTATCCTAAGGTGCTACATTTCGCATGAATCATGTATCTATTCACTATGTACAACATTGTACTCCTTCGTGAATAAAGTCTTGTTGATATGTACACATTGCAGTTTTCACTAAACAACATCAATCATCATTATCCTTAATCATCTTCCTCACCATCATCAATCATCATCATCATCAATCATTAATTCAAACAGTTGGGGGGAAAAAAAGAAAAAAAAAGAGAAAAAAGGTAAGGTACACATTGCAGTTTTCATTATCAACATCAATAATCATCTTCATCATCATCATCAATCATCACCATCAATCAAACAATCGGGGGAAAAAAAGGTACACATTGCAGTTTTCATTATCAACATCAATCATCATCTTCAGGGGGGGGGGGGGGGGGGGGGGGGGGGGGGGAAAGAAAAAAAAGAAAAGAAAAAAAAAGGTTGCAGTTTCAACATCAATCATCATCTTCATCATCATCATCGATCATCATCATCAATCATCAGTTCAAACAAACAATTGAGGAGAAAGAAAAAGGTGGGGTGGGGTTTGGGGTTTATCTCCTTCTAGCGAAAAAAAACAACGAAATAGAAGGAGATATTCGTTGTTGAGAGAGAGAGAGAGAGGAGAGATGATTGATTGATTGATTCTTTATTTATCAAGGATGAAATTTTAGGCATTTCTGCCTTTCTTACAAATTGTCCTTGCTCATAAAGAAATGAAAACATTGATAATTAAGACACAAAATACACAGTAGCTAATCCATGTACAACAGTTGGTAAGATATATGAAGAATATGATCAACAATGACAAAGATTTTAGTATATGTCTTTGACAGCTGTCAGCTCAGTGAGTCTTTAAGATCAAGCAATACGTGTCATATGTACAGGCGACAGAAGTGAGATCATCTGAATAGATAATCACGTATGGATGCTTTAAAAGACGTCAAGGAAGTATTGTTCCTAAGGTGCAATGGAAGTGTATTCCATATCATAACACCTGAATATGTAATACTGCCTTTGAAAATGTCTATTCTAGGTTGTGGTAGAATGAAAGAATATGATCAACAATGACAAAGATTTTAGTATATGTCTTTGACAGCTGTCAGCTCAGTGAGTCTTTAAGATCAAGCAATACGTGTCATATGTACAGGCGACAGAAGTGAGATCATCTGAATAGATAATCACGTATGGATGCTTTAAAAGACGTCAAGGAAGTATTGTTCCTAAGGTGCAATGGAAGTGTATTCCATATCATAACACCTGAATATGTAATACTGCCTTTGAAAATGTCTATTCTAGGTTGTGGTAGAATGAAAGTGTTGCGAGATAGTGAATGGCTTGTTTGGGGACGAATGAAGAGATCAGTAAGATACGTTGGTGCTTGTGAATGAGCAATTTTGTGCATAAGGATGCATTTATTGAGGACGAGGTGTTTTTGGAAGGGTAGTAAGCCAAGATTTTTTATCTTTTCATCCGTAGACAATGTTGAGTCGGAAATGGTAACCTTGGCAGCTCGTCTGTACAGTGATTTAATCTTGTTCAAGTGCACTGCCATAGAGCCATCCCATACTACAGATGAGAGAGAGAGAGAGAGAGAGAGAGAGAGAGAGAGAGAGAGAGAGAGAGAGAGAGAGAGAGAGAGAGAGAAAGATAGACAGGGAAGGCATGTGTGTGAAAGGTATGCGAAATTTATAAATGCAAGGGCATCAGATGGTGAAGAAGGAATGTTAGGAATGCTGGACGAGATGGAGTGATGGGGATTTCACAGCGCCGAATTGTGTCGAGTTGCGTTTCTAATAAAAGTCAATGTAATGTACAGTATATTAATTCATTATATAAAATTGTTCCATTTTGTCTTAAACTGTTCAAGGGTCTGGCTGATTTTTGCGCTATATTTTTCTATTTGAATTACCTGTATTATGTATCTGGTCAAATCGTGAATATTTGGTTTTTCATCTTTCTGCTTACAATAATAAATATGTTTTCTAGTTAGGGTTAATATGTGATTTACTGCTTTACTTTCCTGCAAAGCTCCAAATAGTTTTTCGGAAGTGGTGAATTTGACAGCATGGTCTAGTTTTTGAGACATATACAATTCAATATTGTCCCAGAGAATCCTGGTAAATGGACAAAGGAGAAAAACATGTTCCAGTGTCTCTCGTTCATTTCTACACATGCTGCACCTGTCGTCGTTTGTTAGTCTTATTGCTTTCAGAAATACATTAGTTGGTAGGATTCTGTGCAAGAGCTTGAACTGAAATGATCTTGTTCGCGTGTCTGGGTTAGCCCATTTATTTAATGTGTGATACTTCTTCCATGGAAGATTGTAGTCGGACAGGTATCTTGACCATTTTTCATGTCCTGCAGGTAGTGCATATTTTTTGTTAGAGTGTCATAGAAAAATGTAATGCCTTTCTTTGCTTTGGTTTCTAATATTTCCTTAATTGGAGGAGAACTGGGAATATCTAGCATAGATTGATTACAGTTACATGCGAGGATATCTTTCCATCTCCCCGGAATATTATGCACTATTCTGTTGTATAATAAAAAATTGCCATTAATCTGGTACTGCGACATTATTTCAGAAAAAAAATTTGGTTGACCTTTCACATTGACGATATCTCTGACTGACTTTATGCCGGCGTTGTACCACGCACGGTTGAACAAGTATTTATCTTTCATAGATGGATTGTTCCACAAAGAGTGAGAGAGAATTTGTTCTACTGTTGATGGTTGATCAAATTTTGTTAACATCTCATTCCAATGGCTAAAAACCTCTTTCCAAAATGGATTTAGTCCCGCGACGGCTTGAGGGTGGACACAGCCTCCCGTCTTCAGTAAGATTTCACACTCATGGTCCGTAAAAGATATATAGTTGCGTGTGAAGTTATCTTGCAATAAACGTCTCATCCAAGTTAATTTTAGAGCCTTGTCAAAGCTACCTACATCTATCATTCCCAATCCTCCCTCACTGCATTCTTTTATCATTACATCTCTTTTTATTTTGCTAGGTTTACCATTCCAAAGAAACTGGAAGCATGTCTTGCTGATTTCCTTTATCATACATGTCACATGCGCTGCCTCAGAAGGATCCTGGGCATCAGCTGGCAGGACCACATCCCCAACAAGGACGTTCTGGCACAAGCAGGTAGGCTATGCCCAGCATGTTCGCCATGCTCAGCCAGAGACGACTTAGATGGCTGGCTCACGTCAGCAGGATGGACGACGGACGAATACCCAAAGATGTGCTGTACTGCGAGCTCACCACAGGATCCAGACCTGCAGGAAACCTCTCCTCCGCTACAAGGACGTCTGTAAACGCGACATGATGGCAGGAGGCATCAACCCAGCAGTCTAGGAAACGTTGGCCGTTGACCGCAGCAGCTGGAGACACGCCGCCAAGACTGGCATCCAGGCCAGCGAGAAGAGGAGACAGGAGCAGTGGGAGGAGAAGAGAGAACGCAGACGACAGAGGATAGCGTCGGCATATACAGAGCCACGCCAGGACTTCACTTGTGACAATTGCAACAGAGCATACCGCTCAAGGATCGGGCTCTACAGCCACAGAGTGCGCTGCCGCTCAACCCAGGACTGACCAAACCTGGCGCATTCTCCATGGTCTCACGAGACTGACGGATGCCAACAAAAATGTGTTGGTGTGTCATGCTGTGTGCATGTAAAAGGGCATTGTAGTCATACATATTAATTGATTTCATTATCATGGTTTTTCTGAGTTTTATTATAACTTTTATAATCATTAATGATCCATGTATGCTGTTGACCAATTTAATTTCCTTATGGATTAATAAAATGATATGAGTTATGAGTGTGTGTGTGTGTGTGTGTGTGTGCGCGTGCATGTACGCGCGTACGGTACGTGTGTATGTGTGCTGATGTGTATGTACGTGAAGTGTAATAAAAATGGTGATGATGATGGTTGAGTTGAGAGTGATGATGGCGATTGTGGTGATGGTGGTGGTGGTGGTGGTGAGTGTGATGATGGTGGTGTTGATGGTGTTGGTGATGATGATGGAAATGATGATGAGTAGGATGATGATTGTGGTGACAATGATGGCGGTGATAATGCTGGTGATGATGGTGGTGATGGCGGTGATGAAGATGAATATAACGAGATTGAGTAGGTGATGATACTGATGACAGTGCTGTTGCTGTCTGTGTTGTCTCAGTGTGACAATCATGAGGATACTTATCAAAATGATGACATATGTGAATTATAATTGCTGATGACATCTAATCAAAACAAAACGACAGATATGTGAATTATCATGGCTGATGACAAATATGTAATTAATGAAGTCTGGTTTCAAAAAATGATGAAAAGCGGTGAGACTACTTATTACAATGATGACAAATAAGGAAATTTAATTTTTAAAATTCATTTGATGATGGAAATGACCAACAAATCGAGAATAACGATGGTGCTGGTGATGTTGCTGTCTTTCCTGCCACTGCCACTGCCCTACTGCTTCTTACATTGGTGATGATGACACTGGTGCTTAATTGTTCGTATATGCGTGCATACGCTTGTATGCGCGCGCGTGCATTTGTGTGTGTGTGTGTACGTGTGTGTGTGTAATCCACCGCTACACCATTTGCAATCTTTCAACCCATCGGATGGGGGGTGGGGTGGGTGGAAGGAGGGAACGGGAGGGGGGAGAGGAGTGGGGGTGCAGATGTGTGCGCGCGTGCGCATGTGTGTGTGTGTGTGTGTGTGTGTGTTTTTCGTGTGATCTTGTAGGCCGAACGACTTAATCTCGAAAGAAAAGGATCTAATTTGTAATTGTTTTCATGCAGTTAGATAATTTGATATATCTTTGTAATGGTCGTGACCGGGGAAAAATACACAAGTTTGAATAAAGTAATATATAAAGTCACTATTGATTTCATTTGAATCTTTAAAAAACTCTTGTACAAAAGAACATTTGAGAGAAAGCATGATTTTCCAGGACTTCTTTTGCTACCTGCTGCTGACTGTACAGCCCTCACCACCTTTACACACAGTAATCAAAGGAAATAAACAATGCATATTCAGCTTAATTCAGACAGTGTGAATTTGTTAGTTTGGTCAAAGGTATAAATGGAGGTTTCTTCTTCTTCTTCTTTGGGGGGATGTTTCCTTATTTTACCATTAACACACTGTTCCAGTTGCAACATGAAAACAATATTGCTGTCGTTATGAAAGTGGAGGCAAGGACACACACACGCACGCACTCACACGCACACACACACGTCCTAAATATGAAAAAAAAGTGCCTAATGTGAATAATTACTTGAGCCATGGAGATAATGCATGGTTTTTCAGTAGGTCTGTTCGTTCGTTAGTCCGTTACTCGGCAAAACAATTCCCAAAGTTCAAAACGGATTCTGATCAAATTTAATGCAAGGTCAGGTTTTCACCCAAGGAACAATCAAATAAATTTAGGATGTTATCTCGTTTTGGAATTACAACTATAACGAGTAATGTTATCACTCTAGGGTGTGCCCCAGCTCATCCCAGCCTGTGGTGGCCTATTTTGAGCCTTGCAAGGAGAGAGGGGCGAGCAAGGAGCTTGAATGTCGTCTGCAAAACTTGCCATGTCTAGCTGAAATATCGCCATCTCTGTGCCTGCCTTGGCTGAGGTATGTGCTCTCCAAGTAAATTGCCTGCTGTCAGTTGAGGCAAGAGCATCACGCTTAATCAAGTTAATGTGAACAGATTGTAGATTTTCTCATCAGACAAACAATTCATTAAACTGACAGTATCTGATGTGGATAACAGTTCAATGAAAGAATATAATCTTCACCTGGCACAAATTACAGGTGCGCAACAGAGATATTTTCCCCTTTCTATATCATGTGATATTACCTACAGCATACACCGGAGGCATCTTTAACATTGTGCACTACAAAAACCAGGCTAGATATGATTTCCTCTGTGTGTGTGTGTGTGTGTGTGTGTGTGTGCATGCACATGCATGCATGTATATATACTAATAAGACAGAGAAAACTTCAAAGTCATATACTTCTCTCCCTTCAAATATTTATTCGGTTGACATAATAAGGCAGTTTTCACATTCTTACACAATTTGTGCCAAAAAAAATTCAACCAAACATACAAAAAACTCATTGTAATCATGAGGTATCCTGTTTTGGAAAATACATGTACTCATGGACAGGCATTCATGAATGACTACATACACAAACACTACAGCTAAAAATAACTCTCCTCACAAGTCTTGGGCATCATTGTCATTTGCATAGTTCTCAGCTTCTCTTTTCTCTCTCCAACATATCAATGATTAATGAATCCATATCATCAAATCTGTATGACTGATGTTTTCAGTCTTGTGAGACTAAAAATACTATGACAGGTTAGTATAAAAGAAGCAGTGGCAGTGGATACTACTTGATGGCAGAGCGTAGTGACTGCCTCAAAGAATCCGATGGATTCACAATTCCCCATGAGCCAACTGACAAGACAGGTTATAAAATGATAATGAAACTAAAAATACTTTTGCTCAGCCCTCAACAATACAACCAATGAAGGCAACATTCTCACTGTACTTACACACTGAGCCAAATTCTTTTGATTTCATACTGCAGTTCCCAACACATTGTCATGTGACCTGAATTGCTTTGGGTGGTCTCCACAGGAATGTTATTGAATAATTTTATCTCCATGGACGTGGTATTTAGTCAAACTCTCACACAAGAAGAACTTAAGTTCAATTGAACTACAAAATAGCACCAACACTCAATTGCCAAAAGATTTGGCCGACAAGCAAGTACATTCCCCATGAGGCTGTTCTAATGGTGCACACAGCTGACTCCACTTGACGTGATATCACACAACATAGCAAGAAATGGATGTGTAAAATGGTAATGGAATGCTGCATTCATTGCATCCACACAGACTGCAGCCACTGCACCTCCACTCCAGTTGAGATCATGAAGCAATGCTGCATGAGAAGCAAGACATGGCTGTCTGCTTGTAAGTCTTTCATGGGAAATAGCACCACTAAACACACAGCCACTGCATCCAACAGCTTGACCCGTTTTCTTTCAAGGACAGAATACAGTGGTTTATTCCAGTCTCACTAGTCAGTCAGTTCCAAGAACATAGAGACTTCTGGAGAAATACTAGAACATTGTGCCATATGCTACTTCAGTTTGAGCAAGGAAAACCAAATTCATAGTTGTTGCATAATACACAATGACATGCACATACTGACCACCAACCAACTGATCAAATCATAATTTTAAAATTACTGATTTCTACTAACTACATAATTACTTGAGATGTGCATTTTCCATTGGAGATGAGACCATTTATCAGATATTAGTTAGCAGTTTATAAAGGATGATCAAGGACTACATTTGGGTCATTCCACAATGCCGGTTTCTGTCCAAGTATGACCACCCAGCACAAAGCTAGTCCTGCCTTGAGCAATGTTTTTGCATAAGTGCATGCCAGGTATACAAAATGTTTATTCTTGAGCAATTTCTATTGCCTTACCTCTGCTATATATCGTCTGTGTAGAGAAACATCAGAAGCCCTTTCCTTAAAATTGCCACAGGCATGGCTCCTATTTTCAAACGGACATAACTTTAACAATCTTGATCCACAAGTTAGAACATACCAAACGAATTTTAAAAAACCATGCAGGACAAAAAAATACTTGCATTTTCACACACCAACAAATGGGGTTGGTAGTGGTTGTGTGTGGGCTGGTCACAGTACTGCTATTTGAGGTGGAACTCTCATTGAATGCAGCACAGTTGAGTTTAGGTCGTTTCAAGCAAATGCAACTTTCCACTCTCTTTACCATCCCATCCACCCCACTTTGACCATCTAATTCTTTCCACTTTCACCAGCTGATTTCAAACTCATAGATTATATTTTCCCAACCCATCTTCTATGATTTGTTTCCGTTGGTAGCCGCCCAGCTGGTCAGCCGATATACCCAATGTAAAACTGTCATCATACCTATAAACTAAGTTGTATTAAAAAACACTGCCTGCATTTTAAAGCCTTCTTTCTCAAATCATGGTAACAGTGGGTACCAGTCTTCAGTGGCTTACAATTTGGTCATTTTACCTCTCATTTTCAAGCTTTTTGTATCACTGGAAAGAAATGTCTCCATTTTATGACAATATTACATTTACAAGGAGACATATTTCAAATCAATGAACAATGTTTTTCTTACTTGCATGAATGCAATTTGCAAATTATCAAATCAGCCTGAAAAATAGAGTACCTTGGTGAATGCCCTACTTGCAAAGTTCACAGCACAAGTCCACTTGAGCAGCCATTGTGCTGCCTTCACAAACTTGTACATGTATACTTGGTACAAAATCAATGCAGAATGTGGCAAAATAGCATAAGCATGACACACACTGCACCTAGACTTTGCTTCACTGTACATCATGTAGCTTTGAATATTTAGAAAAATCGCATATTTTCCCCTGGTTGAAAGTTAAAAGATTACCTTGCCAAAATCCACTCCCCACCCCCACAATGTACTCAATTAAAAAAAAAAGTATATATATATATATATATATATATATATATATATATATATATATATATCTGCTATCTCCTGTCTCACACGTGCTGGACAAGAAAATTTCCTTACAAAAACAGAAGGGATATTAATCAGTATGCCCTGAGCCTACCAAAGGCAAGTCAGTGTAAGTGCAACCAAAATGTATGCTTCATAAAAATCTTCAGCTTACCTCTGAAACAAAATTTTTCTTTCATTTATTATCTGGTTAGCAGCATCCTGGAATGACCCACATGGAATGTCCTTCTCAAGTCCACTAATTTCCAGGGAGGGAGAAGTGTTAACTGTCAAAGATTTACATACTAGCTACAATCACTTCTGGACACACGTGGGAAAGGCTGCATGACAATGCCATTTCACTGGTACAGCATATGCTCAGTACTCGCTGAACTTCATTTCATACCCACAGCACTCCTGACCTTAAACACCATGCTGATGAAGCCCTGTGAAGGCAGAGTATTCAAATAACTATTTTACAGATATGTGGTGGTGCATGACCTTGCAAGGCTTAAGAATGATGCCCATCCAAATGGCCAAACTCAAAGGAATGTAATTTCATTCATCTTCAGATCTCAGTGATTGCTCTCACTTGAAGGACTTTACATGTTCAAAACTGTTCAAAAGCATAAAAAAGATTAAGTCAGGAATTTACATATTAAAAACTGATCAAGAGCACAAAAAAGATGAAAAAGATGTTTAGAAGCACATAACTAAAGGAAAGATTACCTTCCATTATGCGATCATACAAGGTGTAGACTTTTATGTCTATTTAGCTCATTTTGCATGTGTGTATCAAGTCAAACTGTATATCTTCTCCATGTCATTGTTGCATTATACCAAAGAACATAGACATAAAGAAGCGTCACTCCTGTATCTTGTATAGTAAAAAGCAGGACGAGATTTTGCTTACGTCACAGGTATTTTTTACGTCGCAGTCACTGAGTAATTTTTGGTTACTTCCCTTGTTTTCGGTTGGATGCAAGGACTTGTTCTTTGGTTGGATCATGAGTAGATGGTGTGGCCTGTTAGGACCGAAAAGCTAGCTCCTAAGCTAGGACAGTCATAACTCCGTCGTGCAACACACTGCTGTTCTCATAAACGTGAGCATTTTTTTTTCTAGTGCTGTGTTCAGTCTGTGCCCACCTGAGAACTGAGGACATAAAAAAAAAATTTGCTTGAAGGACGTACCGCTGGTTACCTTTCATGAACAGATGTTGAAATGGCATGAATATTTTCACACATTGGCCTATGTGCTTAACACTGATCATTAGACATAATTATACCGCCCACAAATACTAACAGGGCAACCCTTTCACAAGAAATTTGTGCATCAGTTTCAATGTTTTCTGGCCAAACATAGTATACTATGATCATTGAATGACCACCTATCAGATCTAAACTCGTTGTCTTCATTTGCCCGTCGGTTCAGTCTTGGCAGTTTAAACACTAGAGCAGTCATCAGTTTATTGTCAATTTGAGAGACTCACTGGCTCATAAAATCAGTAGCTAGAGCATAATCACTCCAAGCATTGATTTCGCCTGCCATCCAACCAAAAACAAGGGACGCAACTCACGCAAACCGCCGGCTAAATCTCGTCCTGCGTAAAATCGCGGAGTGACGCTTCTTTATGTCTATGTTCTTTGATTATACTCTATTCTTTTCCACGAGAGTAATCAAAGATAACTGCTACAAGCATGCCATGACCTTCAGTTAAGATACTGTAACATCCTATCGAATGGTACAGACAATGCTGACAACACCAGCTTGTCACTTGGGCCTTGTTTTCCTCACCCAAGTTCCCTTTGTCATGGGAAGCTTTACATCAGAATTCTTCAGCGTAACTGAGGTCTCAGCTGACATTCCTCTCTGAGATTTACAGCAATAAATGATGGAAGCTTCTATAAAACATATTTGCTGGGAAAGTCATCTCAATATGCACGCCCATGACTCAACTAAAGGAAAATCCCCAGGTACTGCTTCCTTCCCCCAGGGCCCAGCCACATTGTGTACCAAATGACTTCCGCTGTAGCCACAAGAAAGTTTTGCACCTAACTACCCACACTTACTATACCAAACTGCACAAGTCGGGAAAACTGATACCACAGTTACACATTGTACAAAAACTGCCCTACTGTTATGATTAACTTTAAAAACACTTTTACCTGTTGATATATCAGAAGAGCCTATTATGAAAGAAAGAAAAAAATAATTTAAAAATACCCCAGCCTCGCAACTTCATGCATCAGCACAACCACAGGGAAGCTGGTGGCAGGTGATGGATGGCTACTGCAGCCTGGCGCTAGCAACGCAGAAGGAAAGACAGCACACCAAGACATATGGAATGGAAAGAAGGCAAAAAAATAAAGAGCCCTGCACCATTTGTTTCTGCTTCCTGTCACATCTGCCCTCGTGGTAATAAGAACCCATTACCAACTAGAATGCATGGAAAAATCCAATCTTTGACAATTTGGTATTCTGAAGACATATGGGATCAATTTAACCAAATTAAATAATCTGGTTCACTGAAATAAACTTTCATTTCGCAATGACTTGATTTCTTTATTTTTGAACCTTTAACTCATTCGCGGCGCGTAGGCTCAATTGAGCCTACCAGTACCACATTAGCATATTTTTGCCCCCTTACAAGGAAAATATGGTTTCGGGAACTAGTCTAGTCTTTAGTCTCTGTACTATAGTTTGCCAGCTTTAGATCCACACAGATCTTTCCCGGCCAGACCATAACCTTTATTAGCGATGCACTAGGAGGCACGAAGTAAACAATAATGGCGGCGGAGCTTGAATCGCAGAACGAGGTGGGAGAGCCAGTGAAAATTGCTATAGAGGAGGGTTCCGATGCTGAAGAGGATGCTTTGCATGAGATAGGAACTGATGTAGATGATCCCTTTCATGATGATGATGATAGTAGTAATTTTCCTCTCGCTAATGATGAAGTATCAGAGAGCGAGGATGAGAGCGAAGCTGTCATGCTGGCTGAAACTAGGTCGACCTCGCCATCATCGGTAGTTCATTGTAGGCTCATATTGATTGTAACTCAGGACTAATAAACACAATCATCACAAAATTTCTCTAATGTGTTTTTGTGCCATTTTTTGAAGTTCACTTTTTTATATAGAGCTCTAGACCAAGAAACAAGCAGTGGGCACTCTGAGAAAGAGAGCTGGGTGAAAGACTTTTTTTTCCCCCTCAAAATAGTGGCTCTACTTACTGTCATGGCAAGTGTAGTGTTTTCTTAGCTTGACAAAGTGCAGCATTTGGCTAGTTTTGGCAAAGAAAGATCTTTCTAGCCATACCAAGTTTAGCTTTGTAGCTACAGTATATATTTTATTACGATTTTTCAAACTTGGTCCATTTTCCTGCGATTGCAGGGGACAGACGCACTAGAAATTCTGCGCCTTGAATGAGTTAAATTCACACGCTTGACCAAACCTGATGAAGAGCAAGTTGGTAATGGGTTAGAGGAAGGGAGAGGGGCAGCACCATGAACAGATGCCAGCAGTTGTCATAGGCCCTCAGCAGCAGCAATCACTCTTGCAAACATCCCTTTTTTCCAACACACATCCAGAACACACAGTAACACTCCTACTCACTTCTAACAATTTTTAAATATTTTGCAGTAGTAATAAATACCACTCTCATGCTTGCTCAAAGAATGCCACCATTACTACTTCAATTTTATTGCAAAGTACACAAGGGCATAATCACCAGTTGCAAACCTCTGAGAGGGACTGCCACAGAAACTGGACATATGAGGCCACTCAATACCTCATCTCCCCCAATTCCACACCACTGCCAGTCTCTGTGGTGAAAGACAGTAGTCTTGGCACCAACATGACATGACGTGTTCTGAAAAGGACAGTCAAAAAGACAGCAGTAGGAGAATCTCAATCTCATACAAAATACTTCCTGAGACATTACCCATGCCATTGTACCATTGCACCACATCGTGGCCCCACAGGGAACCAACCAGTCCTGATTAGGACAACTAATGGCATAAAGCACTGCAATGCCCAGCAAAGGGCATTTTCACATAACCACCAGGTGGCGGCTGGAGGGTCTCTACCCCTCACATGATATTGACAATACTGTTGACAGCTACCTCAAGATCGTCCTCTATAGGCATCTCCCCTTGGAACTGCTCAGCAGTGGGGTCCATGCCTGCATCTGTGTCCCCACTCAAGTTCCAAAACAGGTTTGAGTTGCCTGCATCATAGACCTCAGATGCATCAGAGGCAGAGCTGCATGGGAGGTGGGTGGGACTGATGATGCTGGCAATGGCATTCTGCATCTGGTCATTGACCATCTCTTTCTGGGGATCTGCCTTGTCCAGGTCGAACTCCATTGCCATATTGGACTGAGCATGCTCCAGGGTGGCTGCTGTGTCTGAAAAGTCTACTTCCTGTAAATTAAATGAATCTCCATCCTGGTGGTTGAACTGTGATGAGTCCTCAGCTAATGATGGGGCTTCATCCATGGAATACTCTGACACTGTGGGAAAAGCTGAGGACGGTTGCTGAAGTTCCCCTTGGGAACACGGGAAGTCAAAGGCGATGCTACTGGAGTCCTGGGAGGAGTTCTGAGAACAAGTCTCCCCAGACCCCACTCCTTGATCAGTCTGCTGCTGGGGATGGTCATGGAAGTGACAGAAAGCCTGGTTGGCCTCTGTGCCCCCACTTGGTCCTGGTGAAGGCCAAGGGTTCAGCTTTGCCATGGAAGCATCTACATTGTCTTCATCCAAGTCCAGGCAAACATCATCCAAATTGTTGTAAGATAGGAGTGGTTGCTCTGGGGCGGGAGCAGCCTCCGATCCATGCCTCCTCCTCTTCAGCACAGGTTCAACATCTTCCTTGGGGACAAACTCGGTACACTGCACTGGATCATTCAACTCTCTGTATGGCGAGAGGCCCAAGTTCACTGAGGAATTGTACCCTGTGAGATTTACTGGGGTCTCAACTGAGGGTGGAGAAGATTTTTTTTTGGAGATCCCGTGACTGTGCTCCTTTTCTTCCGTCTCATAAGAAATCCCTTTCCAGCCACCCTGGAAAGGCTTTGGAGTGTCTGTGTCTGATGACTTTCTTCGATGTTTCCCCTGGGATGGGCCAGGGCTGGGGGACCGTGAACCTGGGTGTTGGCTGGATGGACTTAGTTTGGCAATGAAGAAATCCCCCCCAGTGTTTCGAATCACCAGTTTCTGGATGATTGGCTGAGGTTTGGCAGGTTGGGGGGGCTGTGCCAGAGTCTCAGCTTCCTCTTCACTGTCCGAGACACCATTAAGCTCAGCACTGTCTGCCTCTCCCAATGAAACTTTCCTCCTCAGCTCTCTTTTTGCCTTCTTGGTCATGTACTTCTTGTGCAAGTACTTTTCTGGCATGGGGACAAAGGCCTCTGTTGAAAAGAAGAAAAGAAAAATAATAAGTTATCACCACATTAAATCTACTTGAATGATTCAATCTTAAATTTGAAAAGGTGTAAGTGCAAACCATTGTTGAAGTTAGCATCCGATGAATGAAATATGAATATGATGACCCTGGACAGCACTTTAACAATTGCATTTTGGTAATTAAAAAACAACAACAATCAAACAAACAAGCAAGCTAACAAAAAACAACACCCAAATGATATAAGGTTCACTATCCACTCAGTTTCCTGGGATTATTGGAGTGTGGAAACAATAGATGTAGCAGTGACAAAGACATGTCAGCATGTGTTACCTTCAAGGACAGTGTCCATTCCAAGGACAACCATCCCCTAAAAAAAGACCTTGTTAACACTTTCAGCACAATAGGCGACTTTAATCGCCTGCCTGGGACAGCCCGGTAGGCGACTTTTGTTGACATTAGGTATAAGGGAAGCAACTTCACTCAGAACTCTTCTGTATTGAAGAGTAGAGTCCCTTTAGTTATATGATAGAGCAATGGCTTCGTTACTTGAACATAGCATCAGAGTTCCGATCGTGCTTTTTTTTTTGCAGCGGATTTTGCGGCAATTTTGATTGACATTTTTCAGTCAAGATGGCAGACTAACTTAGATCTGGGCCAAGCACCTCTTAAAGACATTTTTGGGGGTGTTTTGGCTTGGATAGAATGACAAGTCGAACTGGAGTTGAATGTTGACTATCATCACTATGGTTTAGACATGCTTGATTCGAACTGGGATGATAATGAATGGGTCTCACGATTCAATCCGTCTGAAAATGCCTTATACTTCAGATGAAGAGGGTGGTGTTTACTTTGGATGCCTTTTTCGTCTTCTCGGACACCAACGCAGGCACTGCATCAATCGTGAATTCAACCTCAATCTCTGAGGTCGAGGACCGAAACACCACAACCATAAATTTTATGAGGACGGAGTTCTAGGGGTAGGCATGGTCGTCACCATGCAAGTGGTCCTACTTGACTGCCAGAGTGCTCCAAGAAACCAGGTAAATAAATTCACTTAACTGATAGTAGAGCAATAGAGTATGATGTAGTAATTAGCATTGTTCTTCATTGTTTGTGTCTGTACTGGATAAGTTATGAATTAGTACCCTTTTACATGTGTGTTTATGAATATGAAGGGCTACAGAGCTGTGGACTTACAGTTGTTTTGCCCATCCAACCTCTATGAACTGATCACATGCTATTATAAGCATTCACTTTTTGTATACTGTGTGTGTTTGCATTATTTATCATTGTCTTCTGGTTGTGCTGGTGCTGGATATGTAATGAATTATTCCTCTTTTACAGGTGTGCTTGTGGATACAGAGGGATGCTGATCTGGACTTCTTCCAGTTGATTTGCCCATCCAGCCTTTCTGAACTCATAGCTGAGCAGTCTAATCTGTATAGGGCAAACTTTTGTAGCAGTACCAATCCACCTCCAACTGACTATGCTCTATCTCTGACTTTTTAAAAGTGATATTCTTTGGGGGAAAAAATGTATCCATGAAGATTCATATTAATTCTTACCCAATGTTTCTGATTCTTGTTCATGAATAAAATCATTGTTAACCTAAATCTGTTGTTTTTATCTTAAAGAACAATCACAGATCTCCATTATAAACAAAAAGGTGAGAGATTTGATGCAGTAGGAAGGAAGATATGGTCATTCAAAGAAAGTAGGTATCAGTCTAAGCAATATTATAAAAAAACACCCAGGGTTGTGAGGACATGTCGGAAAAAATGTCCAGGGCTGAAAGGGTTAAAAACTCTCAGGTCAGCAAGATCCCAACAACAGTGGAAACTTGATCTTTTCAGAGACAGTCAGTTTTCATAAACTTCTGATTTTTTATTAACGAGTGGGTGGGGGTGGAGAAGGTACGTATTGCACCAGGAAAGGTCATACTTATTTTTTAACAACAGCACTATTCAAGTATCGTAAAAATCTGTATTTTTCAAAAACCCGAACAACAAGACCCAAATATGGGAAAGTAACATTGCCAAGTCCACTTCCCACTCACAGACACAGCCAACACTTTCAAAACCCCTTTGACAGCACCTGATGTATCTCCGTCAGTGAGTCAGAGAGGCTACAATTGACAAGGTGTGCAGTAGTTCATTTTCACGAAAGAACTCGAGTGCCCCTAAAGGTAGGTCAGATGGTCAAGTTGACTGAAGTGTGCATTCCCGAGTACAGGCTGAATTCAGCACAGCACCACCTGTCAGGGGAAAACCAGACTTCCAACTTCAAAACGTTTTGTGAAAAAAAAAGTTTTTTTCATTGGCTAACAGGTGGTCTAGCAAACTTGAAAGTGTATCTATGAGTATCACATTTTAATCGGAGCAGCTTTGGATTCCTCATCAAAATTTCGATAGCACTCGGGAAAAAAAAATCATCATGACTAGATCTGACCACGATATCAGGCATGACATCCATGTAAATGTCATTTCTAGGAGATGGGGTAGACTCAAGAAAGAAATCCACAACCACATTATCCTAATTCTGAGGGAGCAGAGGAAGAGTTATGTCAGAAACATTTTATCCATCTATAATACCAGGGATTCCTACCCCTCCAAGCAATTAGTGGCTGTCACAATAATTCAAAGTCACAGGACACTGTAGACAGGGTTCGTACAGGTTTTTAGATACAAAATTCCATGACTTTTCCATGACTTTCCATGAGCCTCAATAACATTTTCCATGACTTAGCGTACTGTGATACATGACAGTTTTAAAGAGAAAAGTGTATATCGCACGACCAAACTCACGCACAATACACCCGTTGTAAAAAAAGTTCTAATTCTTTTTATTATATTTTACAGCGGATTGATTCAAAAACTGACAAATGCAAGTTAACAAACAAATCATGAATGGACATTATTTTTATCTTTTTCAAATCTTTCTTAATTGTAAAAATCCAGTAATTTGAAATAGTGCGTGATACCTTTCATGTGGCTTTTCAAGGCTGCCTCTCCCATGTTGGACACATCAAACTCTTTTTCACAAAATCGGCACTTTGCCATCCCATTCAGTTTCACTCGCATGACCCACTCACGGTATTTTTCGTCTCGTGTCCAAGTGTCTTGAAATCAACACTTTCCAGGCATGATGATAATCTCAAAGAAACACTGCACCACAAACAAACAAGCTCTTTTCACTTTCTCCTCATTTGAACCAACTGACCCGACCGACGTGGAAATGAAACCAGGTCACCTAGCCAAAGAACCAATCAGGAAGCAGAAGACAAACGAGCCTTCAAAATTAACCAATGGGATGCAAGGGCACGTTTTCCTGTTGTTCGCAGCGTGTAAAAATAGATTGAGAGTATCGCGCGAAGCACAGCCTAGAAAACATTTTTTCCCCTTCTTTTTTTAATTTATTAAATTCCATGACTTTCCATGACTTAAATTGAAATTCCATGATTTTCCAGGCCTGGAAAATGAAAAATCAAATTCCATGACTTTCCAGGTTTTCCATGACCTGTACGAACCCTGTGTAGAAGTCAAACCCCAACTACAATGAATAGCATAAAATCTTTTCTTAAAAAATATAACGGTTAGACCTTTTTGACCAACATGTCCACAGTCCAGAGGCACAGCCAAATCAATCATAGCTTTTTGAAAATTATGTTGACTAAATATGAGACATATAGCAGCAACAGTGAAAGGATAGTAATGAAAGCAAATATACCTAGTCCAGGTGATACTTCCAGAGCATCCAATATATCAACAACAAGAAGGGCAAAGCCCATACAACTCACATGCTTGACCTTGACCTTTACATGACCTTGACCTTTACATGACCTGACCTTCAGGCGACCTTCAAGGTCAAGGTCAAACAACTAAACCTAGCAATGACATCATGCACTAAGAACTGCTTTACACATTTTCCCTACCAAATTCCATGTGACCTTGACCCAAGGTCAAGGTCATCCAAGGTCACGCAACACAAAGCTGTTAATTCAAGACATAGGAAGCACAATGATGCTTATTAGCACTTTCTACCATGAGATATGGTCACTTTTAGTGGTTCACTACCCTATTTTGGTCACATTTCATAAGGGTCAAAGTGACCTTGACCTTGATGATATGTGACCAAATGTGTCTCATGATGAAAGTATAACATGTGTACTACAATGTTATGAAGTTTGGAAGAGTTATCTTCCATAGTTCAGGGTCAAGGTCACTTCAAAATATGTATACAATCCAACTTTAAAGAGCTCCTGTGACCTTGACCTTGAAGCAAGGTCAATCAAACTGGTATCAAAAGATAGGGATTACTTTGCCCTATACACCATATATAGGTCAGGTATCCAATCTCAAAAACTTCAGAGAAAATTGAGAAAATGTGAAAAATGGCTGTTTTTTAGACAACATTTATGGCCCCTGCAACCTTGACCTTGAAGCAAGGTCAAGTCACTATGTATGTTTTTTGAGGCCTTGTCATCATACACCATCATGCCAAATTGGGTGTTGATAGACTTAATAGTCTCCGAGAAAAATCCAACGTTAAAGTTTTTCACGGACGCCCGGACGGACGACATGGGTGAGTACATACTCACTTTTGCTTCGCATGTGAGTCAACAAAAAGGAGGGAAAAACATCTTTAGCTCTTTGGAGCAAAATTTCAGGGATGAACAACCCACAAAGCTGTGGTGACAGTGATGGTCACTGCAGCTGTTGTGGCTTGATCTCTATGCTACTTTGTGCCCAGTGGTCTCACCATCCACAGCACACAGGCCTGCCTCACACATGCCTCACCTGGAGTATTCTCTGCAATTGCCTTTTCTTCGTTCAGCAGCTGCTTGTCCTCACTCAGCAAACACCGTTGCAGCATTACTCCTTCTCCTGAGAGACTGTTCATCTGAAATGCAGAGCAAAATTTGGCCTTGACATTTAAAATCCTGTCTGACTAGAACAGCAGTGTCCTTTCAACTTTTTTGACTATCAACAGCCAGACCATTGCATTGTCAGCTTTCCATGATTTCAGCAACATGGTAAAGATGTTCATGAGTAAAGATTTAGGTCCTGGCCTTATTGCTGTCAACACAAACTGCCATCAAGAAAAACTGTGATTTCAGGGGTCAGACCTATATGCAAAAACAAATCATATCCAAGTTTTTGATAGCTGTTATACTTGACATTGTGTCAAACAATTAAAATGACCCAAACAGGTAAAAGCTCATTTGCCCAGTGGCTAGGCACAACTGTCAGGACACCCACAACTGTCAAGCAGATCTATCATATGATTGGGCAAAAAAAAGGTTGTGGATGACCCCACTCCTACCTCCACAAAATGGAGTTGGTAGGTTGGTCTGAACTTCATTCAAATTTTAAACTTTATTTAGAAGAGGCTAGACTGAAAATAAACCAAACTTTCTTTAACTGAAAACACTTTTTTTGGGGCATGATCTTAACATTTTAGGGTCAGCAGCACAAAACAGGGTCTGTCAGGTTAGCGCAACCACAATGTTTTTTGTTTTGTTTTGTGCCTTATTCCATATTGCCATTATTGGAGTGTTTATACTTGCAGGGCCCCATAACATTAATGAAAAAATGCTAAGATCTGAGATTCTGATTGGAATATTTCAAATTGTATGTATTCCAATTCTGCTCACTATAATGACTGGCATGCATGCTAACAAAAACAAGGTAAAGTGCCAAGGTTTTTTTCAAAGGCAAAAACTGCAATGAAAATATGTTCAGACTACACATTTTGTTTGAAATACTTTTTTCTGCCTTTGAATAAAGTGAAACTTGGTATTAGAAGCTGACTTGTGAGCTCTGAATGAGAGACTGGAGGTTATGTGACTTTTTAGCTGCAGTGACACAGAAGCAGGTGCACACCTTTTGGGCAGTATATGCCCATACAGGCACAAAGCAGTATTTGTTGCTTCTTCCAATAATGCTTGTTTATTGCATTGCTGGAAATTGTTACAACGTGAGCAGGACAAATGTCTGCATGCATGCATTTCCACATAAACAGCCTGACATGCTGAAAAAGTGGATACAATTTGCACAGTGCAAACAGAAAGATTTTCCTGTCACGACAAAGCACTTTGGCAGTGATCCTTTTGTTTGAGACTATTTCATCAACTGAATGGAGTATGACATGAGCGTCACCTCCAAGCAAATTAAACAAGAAGGGCAAAGCCCATACGACTCACATGCTTGATCTTGACCGTTTTATGACCTTGACCTTCAAATGACCTTCAAGGTCAAGGTCAAACAACTAAACCTACCAATGACATCATACACAAAGAAATGCTTTACACATTTTTCCTACCAAAATACATGTGACCTTGACCCAAGGTCAAGGTCATCCAAGGTCATGCAACACAAAGCTGTTAATTCAAGACATAGGAAGCACAATGGTGCTTATTGGCACTTCCTACCATGAGATATAGTCACTTTTAGTGGTTCACTACCCCATTTTGGTCACATTTCATAAGGGTCAAAGTGACCTTGACCTTGATATGTGAACAAATGTGTCTCATGATGAAAGTATAACATGTGCCCCACATAATTATTCAGTTTGAAACAGTTATCTTCCATAGTTCAGGGTCAAGGTCACTTCAAAATATGTATACAATCCAACTTTGAAGAGCTCCTGTGACCTTGACCTTGAAGCAAGGTCAACCAAACTGGTATCAAAAGATAGGGCTTGCTTTGACCTATATACCATTTGTAGCTAAGGTCGCCATTCTCAATAACGTGGGAGAAAATTGGGAAAATGTGAAAAATGACTGTTTTTGAGACCACATTTATGGCTCCTGTGACCTTGACCTTGAAGCAAGGTCAAGTCACTATGTATGTTTTTTGAGGCCTTGTCATCATACACCATCATGCCACATTTGGTGTTGATAGACTTAATAGTCTCCGAGAAAAATCCAACGTTTAAGTTTTTTACGCCCGGACGCCCGGACGGACGACACGGCTGAGTACATAGACTCACTTTTGCTTCGCATGTGAGTCAAAAACCTACTGCAGTATCATCTGTACACAAATTATCCTTCGGGGGGTTTGCACGCATGCTGGTGCAATCAGCTGTCAAGGCACCATCTACTCATACTAAAGCTGAGAACTGCTTGCTCAATTTGATATGACTTGAGTCACATGGACTCCCTGGATTTAAGTCTGAAGCACATGTAGCACTCTGCCAATATCACGCTCAATTTTACTCTCAATGGCCCCTGCAAATGTTTCAAGTGATGCTAAGATGCTAAACATGTTGGAGATGTGAACTTGTAGTCGTGTTTATCTAGCACAATGTAGAGGGCAAGCATGTCAATACCAAGATGGTGTCTTTTGACTTGCAAATTAGAACATTAGATCGGCAAGTGTCTATTATATAACTTATTTTGCAGAAGTCAGTATTTCCAAATATGCTGCTGTATTTGTGAACAAATCCTTGAATACTGTACGGAACATACCCCCAAATTGGCACTTTCATTAACCTTTAGAGCGCAGCCGGCGCATTGACGCGCCACAGCGTACATTCCCCAGACGTCCGCCGGCGCGTCAGTGCGCCGAGCGATAGTGACGTGCTCTTTTTACTTGCCTAACGCTGCCTTCGAGTCATGCTGTTCTTAAAATATCACAGTCATGTGCAGTGATCACGTGGCAACGAGGTCCGCCAGTTTGGCGATCGAGATAACGTGCGGCAAATTTTCTGCAAATTTTTTCACGAAGTTCGTCTTCGTCGTTTGTGAACGGGACTTTTTTCTTTGCCAGTATGGCGACTGACAAAGAAGTTGAAGCGCTTGTGGAGTTATTTTTCGATTCTGACTCTCGGAATATGAATTCGAAGGCTTTACTGACATTGATGTGATGGGAGATATATCATAGAGGGCAACCACGTGCTTCGACCGATCGATGTGTTGTGGTGTGTAGATCGACAGGAGGAGCGGAAGCTTGATTCAGATGAAAATGACTCGGCTGACTTCCCTAGCGTAAGTAATTGTAGGATTTTTTGTTTTGTTTTACACTAAAACATTTTCAGATGAATTTCCAAGTAATCAAAAGCTGTTGTATTCTTGAATCAGTAGAGCAGTGTAGGAAAACAGTGCTTCGACCGATGGCGATGTGTTGTGGACTGTAGATCGAGAGTCCTGAGCGGAAGCTTGATTCAGATGAAAATGACTCGGCTGACTTCCCTAGCGTAAGTAATTGTAGGATTTTTTGTTTTGTTTTAGTTTTACCCTAAAACATTTTCAGATGTATCTCCATTACTTGGAGACTCTATGCACTTTTGCATTTTCATCAAAAGCTGTTGTATTCTTAAATAGAGCAGTGTAGGAAAACACAGTGAATTTGTTTGTTTTTTGTTGTTGTCCGTGTTCCATGATTTTTTAGCAGCCGAAAAAAAATTCTATGGCATTTTTATTAATTGCACCATGTAGGCCATCCCTTTTTCTTCTCACCCTCCAAAAATCTACTTCAAAGCTTGAATCTGTATAATTATATATTTTCGCTCTCTGTGTGTCTGTGTGTGTGACACTCATACGTTTTCCAGTTTTATTCCGATTGACTTGAAACTTGGTATGGGGTTAGATGTGGGCCGGGGTCAGGTCATGGTGGGGTTAAAAAAAAGGTGTCGCCATGGTAACCGGAAGTGGGCACAAACAAGATGGCCGCCAAAAACTCAAAGTGCTCCGATTTGACCGAAATTTGGTGTATGGGTAGGTAAAGTCAAATGATGAAGATCTGTGAACACACTTTTGGTTATGGTTACATAATGAGATAAACAAAATGGCGGCTGAAGAATTTGGCTTTGTATGTGGCTTTGACGCTTTGCGCATTGCCTGGCGGCGAAGCGGATAGTCTCTATATATAATTGAGCTGTGTGTGTGTGTGTGTGTGTGTGTGTGTGTGTGTGTGTGTGTGTGTGTGTCTGTCTGTGTGTGTGACACTCATACGTTTCCACAGTTTTATTCCGATCGACTTAAAACTTGGAATGGGGTTAGATGTGGGCCGGGGTCAGGTCATGGTGGGGTAAAAAAAAATGGCATTGCCATGGTAACCGGAAGTGGGCACAAACAAGATGGCCGCCAAAACTCAAAGTGCTCCGATTTGACCGAAATTTGGTGTGTGGGTTGGTAAAGTCAAATGATGAAGATCTGTGAACAAATTTTTCGGTTACCATGGTTACGTCACGAGAAAAACAAAATGGCGGCAGAGTAAATAATGGACGACTGTGTCGAAGGCGGTGAAGCCGCCTGAGACACAGGAGTTCCCATCGACTTAAAACTTGGTATGGGGTTAGATGTGGGCCGGGGTCAGGTCATGGTGGGGTTAAAAAAAAGGTGTCGCCATGGTAACCGGAAGTGGGCACAAACAAGATGGCCGCCGAAAACTCAAAGTGCTCCGATTTGACCGAAATTTGGTGTGTGGGTAGGTCAAGTAAAATGATGAAGATCTGTGAACTAAATTTATGGTTATCATGGTTACGTAGCGAGAAAAACAAAATGGCGACTGAAGAATTTGGACGACCACCTGAGACACAGGAGTTCCCATCGACTTAAAAGTTGGTATGGGCCGGGGTCGGGTCAACGTGGGGTTAAAAAAATGGTTTGCCATGGTAACCGGAAGTGAGCACAGACAAGATGGCGGCGGAAAACTCAAAGTGCTCCGATTTGACCAAAATTTGGTGTGTGGGTAGGTAAAGTCAGATGATGAAGATCTGTGAAAAAAATTGTGGTTACCATGGTTACGTAACGAGAAAAACAAAATGGCGCATGAAGAATTTGGACGACTGTGCTGAGACACAGGAGTTCCCATCCAGTTAAAACTTGGTATGGTGTTAGGTGTGGGCCGGGGTCAGGTAATGGTGGGGTTTAAAAAATGGTGTCGCCATGGTAACCGGAAGTGGGCACAAACAAGATGGCCGCCAAAAACTCAAAGTGCTCCGAATTGACCGAAATTTGGTGTGTGGGTAGGTAAAGTCAGATGATGAAGATCTGTGAACAAATTTTTTGGTTACCATGGTTACGTGACGAGAAAAACAAACTGGCGGCTGAAGAATTTGGACGACTGTGTCGAAGGCGGCGAACACAGGAGTTCCCATCGACTTAAAACTTGGTATTGGGTTAGGTGTGGGCCGTGGTCAGGTCATGGTGGGGTTAAAAAGATGTTGTCGCCATAGTAACCGGAAGTGGGCACAAACAAGATGGCCACCGAAAACTCAAAGTGCTCTGATTTGACCGAAATTTGGTGTGTGGGTAGTTAAAGTCGAATGATGAAGATCTGTGAACCAATTTTTTGGTTGTCATGGTTACGTCATGAGAAAAACAAAATGGCGGCTGAAGAATTTGGATGACTGTGTCGAAGGCGGCGAAGCCGCCTGAGACACAGGAGTACACAGTATTATTCCCATCGACTTAAAACTTGGTATGGGGTTAGGTGTGGGCCAGGGTCAGGTCATGGTGGGGTTAAAAAACAATGGTGTTGCCATGGTAACCGGAAGTGGGCACAAACAAGATGGCCGCCAAAAACTTAAAGTGGTCCGATTTGACCAAAATTTGGTGTGTGGGTAGGTAAAGTCAAATGATGAAGATCTTTGAACAAATTTGTTGGTTATCATGGTTACGTAATGAGAATAACAAAATGGCAGCTGAAGAATTTGGCTTTGTATGTGGCTTTGATGCTTTGCACTGTGCCTGGCCGCGAAGCGGCTTGTCTGTATATTTAATTGAGCTGTGTGTCTGTCTGTGTGTGTGTCTGTCTGTGTGTGTGACACTCATACGTTTCTACAGTTTTATTCCGATCAACTTAAAACTTGGTATGGGGTTAGGTGTGGACCGGGGTCGGGTCATGGTGGGGTTAAAAAAAAAATGGCGTTGCCATGGTAACCGGAAGATGGCCGCCGAAAACTCAAAGTGCTCCGATTTGACCGAAATTTGGTGTGTGGGTAGGTCAAGTCAGATGATGAAGATCTGTGAACACATTTTTCGGTTACCACGGTTACGTCACGAGAAAAACAGAATGGCGGCTGAAGAATTTGACTTTGTATGTGGCTTTGACACTTTGCGCATTGCTTGGCCGCGAAGCGGCTAGTAAGTAATAAATGATGATTTTTAAAGTAAAAATGGTGTCGAATTTGACCACACATAATAAAATTTGTTTCTCTGGGGTGGGCAATGACAAAAATTGGCGGCGCTCTAAAGGTTAAGGTGGAAGAAAGGTCTCTGTGGGAACATCATTATCAATGATGAAGGCAGCCTCTCTTGTGAATCTAGCACACATTTTTTTTTCAGGACAGGAAAACTTCTCTTACAATCAATTTAACACAAAAAAGGATGTACTCACTTTGTTTTCATCCATCATTATTACATTGAATCTCTTGAACATGTCCTCTTTCCAAGTCACCAAGCTCACTGATTCCTCTTGGAAGTCTTCGTCGACTGAAATGCCAAGTTAAAAAAACCATAAAATGAAATGGAAAGTGGCATAACACCACAGTGAAGTGGTGGTACACGACAACAATGATAATAATCAAACAAATGAACGACACCCATAAATCACATATCAACAAATACTCCAAATTATTCAACAAGCATTTCAACAGCTTTGGCTTTGTAAGTTGACACACTAATCATAGGGGAGTGGGTAGGCAGAAGCCAAGGGAGATGAGTTTGTGTGAATGCAGTGCTTCATAAAAAGTGGGGTTTTTATATAGCAACTCATCACCCATGTCTGGGACTCGTAAAGGCATATGTCATGGATGTTCCCTTATACATGCACTTGTGTGCAGTGTATTTGGATTTGTTCATAAGGGACACAAAAAGAGCCTGGCTAATCGAAATTTATGAGTGAGCATTAGCAACTCACGAAGTACCAAGACATCAAGCACATGTACAAACACGCGCACACAAACACTCAACAAATACACACATTCCTAATCAGACATGATCACAGAATGGATAGACAGATGCAGACAGGGACCTTATATATGTGTGACAATGTGCATTTATACAAGCAGGCAATGTTGGCATTACAGCCTTGATGTGGGACAGCTGCCTGAAACAGAGCCAGTCCTGGCCTAGACACTCACATTGGTCCAGTACTTCCGGCCTGGTGTCTGCTGATTGACACACATGGTACCGAAGAAGCCTCCTGCAGGCATCCCCTGCACTGGCATATGGCGTCCTGGTGTCTGGATAAAGGGCATGCGTCTGATCTTTGCCAAGCTGGGTTTGCATCCTGAAATATACAGACCAATGTAGCCAACAAAAGACAACTACACAAGCTGTACAAGGTAGAGTCAACCACCCCAGCAAAAAATGTCAACTATTCCCTCTTTAACACCTGTGTAGCAATGCAAAAGAGATTATCAAAGGTTCCAACCCTTGAATTAAGCAAATCCCTTAGAAAATTGATGGGCATCGTGTTTCAAAATTTCACTGCAAATGTGCCACCAAGCTTGACTAATTGTATATATTGAAATTAAGATAAAATAATTGCAAATAAATTTTTTAAAGTAGTTTATACACACACACACACACACACACACACACACACACACACACACTTACATGGCAACTTGTTATCTTCATGCTCATACATCCAGGGAAAGATGAAACTCAATGCAGGAGCATATCAAAGAGTGCTAGTCCTTTGATGGATGCACTTTTATGGTCTATCAGCCTTAGTATGCTATTTAAGGCCACTGATTACTCTAACACTAGTACTATGAGATGAGCAGCGCACGTTACGATATCCCTAGTCATTTGCCTTTTAAAAATCGTATAGGGAAATGTGGTGGGTCAATTGCAAGTCTTTTGAAAAGATAGTCAAGCGTGTGTAGTATGTAGAGCACAAAACACAACGAACACTTACACCCGTCCCGCTGAGGCCGTGTCAAAGGGCCTCTGCACCACAGCAGTGGAAGTAATGGGCTGGGTGGTGGAGGTGGAGGTACCAGTGGTGGTGGTGGTGGTGGTGGTGACAACTGCAATGCTGCTAGCCACACCAACTGTGGTCACTATGCTTGGGGTGCTGCCCCCATCAAGCCGCTGCAAGACAGAGCACTCGGTCAGCAACTTATCATGGCTCTGTATCAGGAAACGTCCAGCTGAAGCCAATCTCCTCAATCACAATGCAAGAATCTCATTCCAGATCATGGAGGCAGCAGTGAATTAAATGTTTTCAATTTTCAAGTCAAAACACACACACACACACACACTATTAAACCAGTTTCCATTAGTTATTATACACTGCATACACTGACTTGTCTTTCAGTCTTTATCTTCCCAGTATGCAGAGTATTTCTAGCAGAAAAAAATCCTACAAATTACATGGTCAGGGTGGAGACAAAGATATAAAAGATGTATATCTTCACGTCACTGACCTCAGCTAGGAACCATCCCCCCCCCCCCCCCCACTGTTAGGCCATTTCATGCAGGCTTGACCAGACATCTTGAGATCCAAAATCATGTCTACTTCATCTTTTCTCTTGATATTCCATATGAGCCAAACCCAAGCAAAGACAAAATAAAAGTTCCTACACGATGGAGTTGGGGAACAAGCTTCCCAATTGATTTAAGCTGAGCTCTCAGTCTTCATGGATTCATTTTCATTCCTGTTTTTATTCTTGCAATGACTGCACTCTTATTGTATTTCTACAGGGTCAGCTTAAAGCAAAAGAAGGGATTTAGGTAACAAAAATGTATACAACCCAAAATGAAAAATCAATTCTCTCACAGAAATTCTAGTTCACATTAGCAAGCATCCATTTAGACACAACTTTAGGGTGACAACCAGCTCTCTGAAAACACACATCAAATCCATTGAACTGCTGTTCCTGCTGAATGGTGCCTTTCTTCCAACAAACTGACCAGGTAATTAAACTCAATGAAACTTTCCAGTCTTCCTTTCATTCTGGTTACATGAGTGGAAAGTTTAAGGAAACAGAGTGGAAGGGGGAAGGGGAGGACGGTGTGATGAGAAAGGGTTCAAGACATGCAAGAACCTTCCAAATGCCTGTCTAAAAGCCATGGAACAACTATGTCATCATTGGGCCTGATGGAGGCAACCATGAATGCAAAATTCTACAGCTTCCAAATCTGACTGAATGCACTGTGATAGGTAAGGGCAGGTAAAATGGAATGTCTGGTGTAACCATACAGGTCAAGATCTCACACTACTGTCCTTACACAGAAAAAATACCATGTAGGTTTAATTAATTAACAGAGGACCTCTTCATGTCAGAATCTTACAAGAGACAAGACTAGTATCAGTGCCTCCAAGACAGAATTGAGGTGAAAATGGGGAGATAAAGACGAGAAGATGGAGGGAGGGGGAAAGATACTACAAACACTGCGTGTCCTGAGCTTCTGATCTGTACTCTATCCATCCAAGAACTGTGAAACACTCTGTCCTTTTAGGAGGGAGGTAGAGATGGGATAAAAGATGGGAAAGGGAATATCCCAGCCATTTATTCACTGGGCTTTGCCAACATTTCCTTGATCTCTCTGTTAACAGATAGTTAATAAAGCAATGCATGACAACTGTCTTCTTACAGGAGGCACATGAGTGAGATAACCTGAGAGTATTTGAGCTCTAACAAGACAGCTTTTCATTGGACCAATCATGTTTAACAGCCAGTGGTCACAAAAAATCGGGTCTCCATGAAACATTGAGAAAATCATTCCCAAATGGTCAAACCTTTACAGGAAAAATGTAAAATGTCAGGAAACATACTTGAAAGAGTCAACATTAGAATTCAAAGCTTACTGTCTCATAGCCATAATATGTCCTGTAAAGCAAAGATGGTTTTGTATTGTAACTGTGTTGTTAAATATTGTATCCATGTGCCTCTTCTGTTTCCAGGAAACACACACACACACACACACACACAGTGCTCTCAAAATTTTGTGTCAATGCTTGTCTATATAGATGTGTCAGGGAGCACAAAGGAACCATAACCAAACACAGAATTCAAAAATTGAAAATAAAAGATTTTGTTGGCGAGTGTAAATATGCAAAGAGATGACAGAAAATCAAGAATAACTAAGATGAAATCACACCTAATTTGAAAGCAGCGATGGAAAGTAAAAATTATTCTGTGTATGACCATTTTAACATTTGTAAACATCCATTACTATCCTTCTTGGAAACACTTTTGTATCCAATTACACAATCAAACAAGGTTTATCCCTCCAGGTTTACTGGAGGTCCTACAGACTTTATCTGTCTGTCTGTCTGTCTGTGTGTCTGTCCCGACTCCACGGCCTATATCTCAAAAACTACTGGACGGATTTCCTTGAGATTTTGCACACTGACTGGAAGTTAGGTCCGATTCAATATTATCAAATTTTTAGAATCAAGGTTTGAAAAGAAAGTGACTTTTTTACATTTTGGTGTTGCAATGAAAACGATACAACAGACTCCATTTGCAAAATGTGTGACGTCATCATTTGACGTCGAATAACGTGATGTCATTTGCGAGGAGATTTTTGAGAAGGGTGAATTTGCAGAACATTGGTGAAGGAGAAAGAAAGATTTTTTACGATGTGGGTCGTTTGTATCCTGGACGTTTTGTACCTAGTCGTTTCGTACCCTAACCGGTTAGAGTTAGGGTTAGGGTTAGAGTTAGGGTTAGAGTAGAAAAGGTACGAATCGACTAAATGAGGTGCACAACGACTAGGGTACGAAACGTCCTGTATTCGATTTTTTATCCCTCCAGGTTTACTGAAGGCCCTCGCAGCTGTATTGGGGGGTTTTTAATGCCAAAACCTGGAGGTTCAGCGCCAGCGGTTTTTATCCACTCACTCATGGTTACAGAGCAAGGCTGTAGACAAAGTTTTTAACAAGAGCTGCGGCCCAGCCATGTGTTACTGTGGCAAGCTGGCAGATGCTAGCCTGTAGGGGCAAGGCAGTCATCAGGGCACAAGACAAAAACAGTCAGGTGCCATTGGGATGTGGAGTGCATGGGGTGAGGGGAAAGGTGAGTGAGTGTGTGTGTGTGTGTGTTTGTGTCTCACCTGGACAGGGATGGGCAGGGTCTTGGATGCAGGGGCCAGGATAACCTTCCCCTGCGCCTGCCCCTTGGGCAACACCAGGGTAGGGGTTGCATTTGACTGAGAGGCAGACTGCTGCTGCAGCACCAGGCGAGCCTGAGACTGAGAATTGAGGTTGAATGTCAGCACACCTTCTGGGATCTGCAAAAGACAAGCAGATGTGGTATTCTATGTTGCCTCTACCATGGAGGCTGAATATGCAGAACTGAGGTTTGCTGTACCATTTGTCACTCCTGATCAAGAATATCAGTAATATCTGTAAGAGATATGAACACTTCAGCTTTTGAAAACAAAACACAATCAATTTATGCATTAAAGACTTGTTGGAAACTGATAAAACGATACTTTAACTCTCTGGCGTCGTATCACAAGGTTATTTGCGTTACTATAGCAAATTTCTGGTTCTTGTTCTAATGGTCTAAGGGAGATAAATCTTGTTTGCATGTGTTACTGAATCAATGTGCAAGCAGATTTAGCTCCCTTTAGTCGATGATTTACACCAATTATCAGAAATCGTAACTTTTGTGCGCATGGTGTACGTTGACAAAATGGCGAGAGAGCGACGAACGGAGACGCTAAATATTGTGATTGTTCGCTAAGTTTTTCATGATTTGGTTTATTGCAAGCTTCCATCTGCTTGTACTTGTTTCTACTAAATGTTTATAAATATTTGCATTGCTTGGATATTGAAATTTAACGTTTTTCATTTTCTGAGTGCTTGTAATAGTTGTATGCTTCCCATAACAGCTAGTGAACTGTTTTCTTTTCCTACTTTTTCATTTTTGCGCATGTACACACTCAATTCTATGGTGTGTAATTCATAATTAGCACTTTTAGTCACTTACATCATTCTTTGCATGTAAAGAGTAAATAGAGAGCTTTCATTTGAGATATAATGTGTCTTGTTATCTTATGCCTTTGTATTTTTATTATATGTTTGAAAATGCATGAAAAACTTACGACGCCAAAGAGTTAAAACTCTGTGTGTGTGTGTGTGAGAAAAATGTAAAATTTTTAACCCTCTTACCACCGGAAGTCCTGGTGTGTCCAGCAAAAAATACCTTTTCTCCCCTGTGGATATCTCGCACGACACCACACTGACAGTGCAAGCTGCCATGTTTTCCATGGTAACGGTAATCTCGGGAAACTTCGAGCATTAGCTCCGCAGTGAATAGACTGCTGTCTGCCATATTGATTGTTAATTTCTGGTGATCGAGTTCATTTTTCTGAAATTTTTAAACATTGCGAAGTCGGGCGAGCCCCAGCCAGGCCCATCGATTGTTTGTTGCGAAGATAGCGATGCATAATGTTGAATTACCGCTGTTTGACCCGGAATAGGACAAAGAGTGAGCTAGATCCAGAGGTTCTGTACTTGCAAAGTTGACAGCGATCATCTCCGATGAAATGGACCCCCAATCAGACTCAGATCACACTAGAAATGTTTGCGGAGGAAGTGACGGTTTCTACTTTATCACTATCCCAAATCAACCTAGATGAGATTTTGTTGCATATCTGGGTATCGCACAGACAATGCAACCGTGGACCTATGCTGATCTCCAGAGGCATATGACTGAAATGGACACTATCTGCTATCCTAAGGTTCACTACGGAAGTAAAATTATCTGGGGAAATTACACAATAATCCACTACGCTTTCTCCATTCTGTGTTAATTCAAGTATATGTGCCATCTCTTTCATCCTGTACGCTTCCATTCAGTACACATAAATGATAGATTTCACAACCGGGTGACAAAGGTTAGTGAGCAACTTGCCAAACCAATTCACTGATATGTCTCTAGAAGATCATTGTGTTATAAAATCCATACAACGACATTCCATTACCTCAAATTCACCATTACTCCCAGGACCATCTTCTCCGTCTACATCATGCACGTTCCAACAACCTGTTCTTGCACTAAAATCTCCACACATGAGTATAGCTGCTTTAGGGAATTCCTCCTGCATTTCCATTACCACATCTTCCAAATATAAAATATTGCACCACTTCTCTGTCACAGTAATATGGGGAGTCTGCAGGCAGTATGTACGTACTAATGATGACAAGGTCATTGCATATTCAGTCAAGGAATTGGACAATTGCTATATTGTCATATTTGCATGATATAGGAGACGCGTACTGAGCCAAATCCTTCCTAAGACAAGCACACCACCTGATCAACATCCCTGGTGAGACAGTTATGTGGTATACTCACTCTGCGCAGTGAGTTCAGTTCAATTGAGAGTTCAGTTCAGGGTGAGTTCTGCCAGTTCAGTGTTTGGAATAAACAGAATGACTTTGACTGGCCTGGGTTCGAGTCCACTTCTGTCCATAGAGGTACTGATGAAACTTCTTTATGCCGAAGATAATGGCCAGAGCCTCCTTCTCCACCTGGCTGTAGTTCTTCTCAGCGCTGTTCATGGTGCGTGATGCGAACACAACTGGCCGTTCACTGCCATCTTCCATCCGATGTGCGATCACCGCTCCAACCCCATAGTTGGACGCTTCACAGGAAAGGACGATATCCTTGGTGGAGTCGAAATGAACGACCAGTTGGGGTGACTGGAGCAATCTTTTTGAGTCAGTCCACGCTAGCTTGTGTTGATCTTCCCAACACCTCACTCCTTTCTGTAGCAGAGTGTACAAAGGAGCCAGTACTGTGGAGAGTTGGGGCAGGAACCGGGAATAATAGTTCACCATTCCCAGGTAGGCCTGCAGTTTTTTCACGTCTGTGGGTCGAGGCATTTCTTGGATCGCCTTCACCTTCTCCGGCACCGGCTGGATCCCTGTCTGATCTATCTTCAGACCCAAGTAGATCACCTCGGTGGCCATGAAGACACACTTTTTCTTCTTCAGCTTTGCCCCGGCCTCCTTCAGGCGCTGTAGCACTGTCCGTAATGTCGTCAGGTGTTCATCACGGGTCTTTCCTGCCACCAGGATGTCATCGATGCGGACCAGACCTGCCAAGTGCTACGATTTAGGCGTAGCATGCTACGATTTCGACTTGCTTGCTACGCTGCTACGCTCGTCCATAAAAACAACGCTTTAAAAAAAAATGACGTGAATTTTTTTTTAGATGTGAATTTTTTTTAGACCTAAAAAAAATCCATTCATGAAAAAGCGAGCGACCCGCGTGCCAGCCTCGAACTTAACTTTTGACCTTCACGTAGAATTGTGTACTGTAACCGACCAATCGCGTTGCGTTTTAACCCCCCGTGCGGAAATGCTGGAAACACCTGAAGCGCAGTTGTTTGACCGCAAAAATGGCGTCGAAGCGAAAGATGCCCGCTGTTGATCTCGCTGCTACTCCCCCAAAGAAGGCATGAAAGTCTCGACCCAGTTGTCAGCACTTTAAAGCAGACTACACCAAGGCCAGCGAGAGGAGGAGACGGGAGCAGTGGGAGGAGAGGAGAGAACACAGACGACAGAGGATAGCGTCGGCATCTACAGAGCCACGCCAAGACTTCACTTGCGACAAGTGCAACAGAGCATGCGGCTCAAGGATCGAGCTCTACAGCCACAGAGTACGCTGCCGCTCAACCCCGGACTGACCAAACCTGGCGCACACTCCATGGTCTCACGAGACCGACGGATGCCAACAACACCACCAAGGAGTATCCATGTATAGTCAGATCTGCAAATAGCTCCTCAGCCGCAAGATGCACGTACTGTCAGGCCGATTTTTCGATTGCTCTCGGGGGGGGTGGTGGTTGACATTGAGAAACATGTGCGTACTGCGACACACAAGAAGAAAGCCGCGGAAAAGCCGAGCAAACCGCTCACTGCATATTTCAAGCCAGTGACTGCAGCAGATGACGATCAATCAGTCATTTTAGCAGAATGTTTGTTCACATCGTTCCTTGTGGAACACAATGTACTCATCAGTGCAGCAGACTTCCCACCAATGGCCAAAACAAGAAAGAAGCCATAGAAGACAAGAAGGAAAAAAGAGAGAAAGAAAGCTGAGGGTTCCAAATATGGTTCTGGTGCATTCTGATATTGCATTTCTCTCCTGTGAATGATGAACAATGTGTGCTGACAGTTTCCTATGTTTAAGCTTTTTTTTTTTAAATCGCATTTTTGTGCACGATGACCCAACGAGGAGAAGTCGTGTGGAGTCACTATTTCATATACATTTATGAAATTTTCACCATGTACTGAACATTGTGTGCTGAGTAAAGGTAGAGATTTTCAAGGAGCAGTGTTGACCAGATGTGCTTTACTTCGATGATTATATTGACAGAAATCAGGTCAATATCCAACACGGAAGTTTCCAAGTTCATATCTTCTTTTTGACTGAGCTTTAATGTAATACACGTATTAAGTTGCATTAATTAAGATTATAGTAACATGTTAACTTTAAGTTTTTGATCCAATGCATCACCATCAGTGAAAATAAATATCTTCATATTACAAAATGTATGGCAGTTAGCTTGATTATATTTAGTGTGAAGTATAGTATTATGAAGCTGAACACTTGTGCAAAATTTTATGAAGATACTGTTAGTAGAACCTACGGAAATAAAATACCTGTTTTCTCAAGTAGCGGCTACCCTTAATTGCATTCTGCTCTCTCTCATACTTGTATTCCATTCAGACAGATGCTGATATTCCATCCCACACTGCCGCATCGTTTCCTGGCAGCACAACCATTGTTGCCTGTTCTCTTCACAGATCCATTTCACATAGTCATGTATTTTATATCCTGGTGCATACCATCTAGCTTCCCGCCCATGGTCTCTTCTACCTGTCTTTACGTTCGCTCCAGTCTTGCACACATACCAGACGTTTGCGCGTGGTCAACTTGACAACTGTTAGTTTGGTATGGCGCGTGCACGTAGTAGACAGGCTCAGGCATATCATAATTCATGTTGATGTTGTAATACTCTGAGGGCCAGGATTTGCATACATGTATATCGCCCCTCCACATTAAAAGACCAGAAAGATTTTGCAGGTAGCCTGACAATGCATGCGGTTTCAGGATACACAGAAACAGTAATAGTACACACAGTGCCATGACGAGGCAACAAGTCCTCCTCACTTCTGCCTCTACAAGTGCTGACTCAGGCATGATACATGCCTTTGATAATGGTAAATACAAAGTTCTACACCCATGTCAGCAGGCTTATGCGTGAGAGAGCATCAGCTCTGGGAGTACAAAATGATGATGTATTCACAAATAACATGGAAGTAAAGATTGGGAAACTCACAACAGTCGTAGGCCCATATGCTACATAAATCAAACATGTTAGACTTGTACTTGGTATCTTTAAATAGTAGACGGCCAAACAAATCTTTGTTCAAGTACTGGTAGTTCATTCACAGCAGTAGATTGAGCGCGACGCACAATTAAAATGAAGCACTTTGTAGTACATTTTAATAATAAAGCACTTACTTCATTCTTATATTACCATAACTGTAATACAAACTATTTGTTGGGAATTGGTCACAGAACAAGGACAGCAATCAGTATTCAGTGGGGAGCGTCTCGGTCACTCTGCGCCTCAAGGAAGAGTGGTTTCCATGGACATATTTTTGCTAACTACATGAAAACTACACACAAACAGTTGAGAAACACATATATGTGACCCTCCATTCCTAAATGAGACGCAAGTCACCTCAGCTCAATTCGAGATATAAGCAAATGTAGCGAGTAGGGGTTCGGTATGGTGATTTGGGGATATTTACAGATTTGGAACGTATATCCACCTGTCTATGCCCCAACAGCATCAATTTGCAAAACGTGGTCATTTTGTGAATAAATTTTGCAGTAATCAGGCAATACCGTACCAAAACAGGACTGAAAATGCAATCAAAAAGGTCCTTTTCTCTCCTGAATACAGACATAACTATAAGTAGGTGGCGGCAGCCTCTATACAGTCATGCAGGGAAACCTGGTTTTTGCACTAATTTTCACACCATGTTTATATCAACAACATTTGCTTGGTTTGTCTTGACAATGTGCCCAATAAATACTTTGAAGTTCATTCTGCCTTGTCTTTGCCTTCGTTTGATGTGAATGAGAACATGTGAGCGAGAGGAGTAGGCAGAAATGCCTAATATTTTGGATCGACGAACCGCGACGCCATTAGGCCTGCAGCCATTTTGAGCTCAAGCAAAACAACACCTATCTGGGAAATCTCGCTGTTCTCTGTTCATGTCTATTTTTAACTTGAACAAAAGTGTGTCAGGTCAAACAAGACAAAGCTAGGCTTTGTTTACGTGTGTTTTTAATTTTCCTAGGTAGTAGGGTTTATGAAAAAAATCCGAGATGAAAACACCTAAATATAGCTTGGTCACTTTCTCGGCTGAATTACGGGATTGGGGCATAATTGCGACCCCACAATCATATATGCGATGGAAACAGCGTTTTCTGGAGGTTTCGGTCATGTTCGAAACTAAAGAATGCATGACGTCCACGCCGAGCGACAGCCAATCAAAAGAGGCAACCCGTGCCTTTGACACGAAGGTGCCCTAGCTCAAAACATGGCGACCGAACACACGCTTTCAACGTCGCCGTTAGCGACTCTGTTCGAGAAAGTCGAAACCATTCTTGGTAATTTTGTCGATAATCGTATTCATAAACATCTATTTTCGGTACTTGTAAAGTTTTAAGGTGCTAATTTCACGTAAGAATGGCTAGATTTTAAGCTAAAAGTTGCGAGTGGATACGATCCATGCCGATCGGGCTCGAGTGTTATGGGTAGTGACAAAAACATGTTCTGTGTCTTTTTTCAGGCGATTTATTGTTCCAAGTCAAGATTTGAAACAAAAAAAGAGTAGTTGTAGAAATGATTGGTGTATTGTTTTGTGATGATTTAACTTTGGTGGGGGTAAAATAGACAAAAGCGTTTGCTTTCTAAAACCGGAAGTAGATCGAGTCGGCGTCTGTCGTCTTCTTCTGTCGCTAGTTCAGTAGGCCTAGTTGTTCACATGTTTCAAGATGTTGGCTTCAGTCGTTTTTCTTCTGAGTGGCATCTTCAGAGAATAAAAAAGGATTTAACCACGCAGACCAGACTGTTGTTCCATAGCCGCTTCGGTGGTATTTGCTGGGAACATCACACTTGCCCCGTTCTCCAACTCCGGCAGAGCTTTTCTTGTTGAATCGCCGTCAGATTTGCCTGCCAGATATGATGCTTTCAAGCAGTATTTGAAGCAGAATTATGCTTTGTGAGCAGCATCTTGTGTACCTGATCTGCCATGAAGTTTACTCAACAAAGCAGTTTGTTAGGGTTTGTGCCAAACTTCAGTTGTTTCTGAATTTTGACGTTAAATGGACTGAACGACAATTTTTTTCTTGATTTTGTCTGAAATAGGGTGCTTTGATACTTGCTGTCAAGAAAAAGTGACCTGCACATTCCTGTTTGTTGGTTCTATCAGTTCCATACATTGCATTCTGCTTGTGTGCAAAATTTCAAGCATTTATCTCCAGTAGTTTTTGAGCTGTAGCTTGTTCAGTATACGAGTTCTTCAAAAACTTTCACTTTTCGTCTAATTTTTTTGTTATTTTTGGTGGTCATCAACTGATGTATTAATTTTTAAAGCAATTTGATTGTTTTCTTGGGCCCTTTATATCATATTCTGTCTGTCTGCAAAATCAGTGAAATATCTTAAACGGTTCTTGAGTTATAGCTTCTTAAAGTGAAATATTCCATAAAATGGCCTTGTTCCGCGAGGCAAATTGATGTTTTTTCCCATTTTAAGGCTCTTTTTAAAAAAACCAGCCTGCCATGGTCCCTGAAAAAAATTAGAGCCAGACAATAACATAGAATCTATGAAATATTTCATTGATAAGGACAGCTGTGCTTTAGTTTTGAATCTAATGACCTTCAAAGTTGCTACTTTATGCTGATTTGACATTTATGTATTACGAGCGTTTCGCCTTTCACGACCTTTGAAGTGGCATATCTCAGAAACTAATGAAGATATTCACTTACTTTTTGTTTTGTTTTTCTAGTCTTTCTGCCAACTTTATAACACAACACATTATAAACTTCCTCTTCCCAAAAAAAATTTTGACTGCCGCCACCTACTATAAGCAGTATAGCCGATTGCGTACTATCAATTGAAAGCAAATTCTCCCAACTATCTGATCCTGGGCCTTTCATTGGCTGAAATCCTTTGGACTCCCTGGCAAACAGCTCATTCACTGACCACTAAGACGTCAACAATTCGTTGCCAAGTAAGAATTGTATGTATGTATGTATTTTGGCTCTTATATAGCGCCAATCTCACACCCACAGGCATGCTCAAGGCGCTCAACACGTTCACCCTTTGAATAAAAGAGTTTTTAGCTGTGACTTGAAAGTCT
Source organism: Theodoxus fluviatilis (assembly GCA_034096865.1). NCBI lineage: Eukaryota > Metazoa > Mollusca > Gastropoda > Cycloneritida > Neritidae > Theodoxus > Theodoxus fluviatilis. The sequence goes on along the minus strand of JAWQFJ010026492.1, from coordinate 73,714 downwards.
GTATTGAAGGAGATTTCCTCAGTCTGTCTGGGATATCGTTCCAGAGTTTTGGTCCAGCATACGAGAATGCTCTCTCCCCAGATCTCTTGGTGTTGTAGCGTGGCACATGGAGTAATGACTGCGCCGAAGATCTGAGATCCCTCACAGGCTTATAAGTCTTGAGGAGCTCAACCAGATACAGCGGGGCCAAACCATTGACGCACTTGAACACATGACACAGAATTCCCTCCTCTGATTGGTCAAGAACGTCACATGATGAGATGGGAGGTAACTTGTATCTCACCCCCACAGCCACGGAGCGTGTGGAACGCAGCAAACTGTTTCACCGTGCACTGAATTCTGATTGTGATACCTGCATAATAAATGCAGAAAGAAGTAATTTGGTGACGGATGTCGTCAGTGATTATTACATCCCTGATTCAAGTGATGATGACAGCGAAAGTGACGATGATTCTAGGTCAGCGCTTGCCCTCCTATGAAAGAGCATGAGGCAGTGGATGAAGCCGGACTGGAATCATTCAACAGTGATGGGGATATCAGCCTGGTAGTAGATACTGCCCTACTATCCCTCAATCAAGGAGTACTATATCAGATAGAGTACTCCTTGCCCTCAATATGTATGTACATCAAGATGAACTACCATTAGTTCTGAGAGTGATCTGGCGAGAATAGAGGCCGTCGACTGGGGCTGTTGTGTTGTAGTTGCTGTTTGTGAGTCTGGTCCTAGCACAAGCAGGGGCATTGAGAAATGCAGCTGCTCCTCCTAGTTTCCTACTGATTTTGTACTTGCCAGAAGATTGGAAATGGCTGAACTTCTATGCAAGGGGGATTTGGGGGGAGGGGGGGGGGGGGGGGGGTTGTTTCTGCCTTAACTGGCAATGAGGGGAACATCTGTGCCTGATAAGGTTTGTCTAGTTAGGCCTGGTGCCTTGTAGTGATGTTGAACAAAGCATGAGAAGAGATACACAGGTCTTTGATGCTCTTTAAGACATCAAGAGACACTTCTCGGTCTAAAACTCACTGATCTCAGTTTGAACAAAATTAATTTGCTTACGAATTATTTTTGTTTACTGGGTGTGTCTGCTTCGCCCAGTCAAAGTGCAATCTACTAAGAGCATGTGTGATTTCTTATCTTTACTGTTTTCAACAGTTAAAAAAATGTACCAACCCTCTCTCTCTCTCTCACACAATAATGGCATCTTTGTTCCAGCCAACTCCACATGCCCCCTGCCCCCCCCCCCCCCCCCCCCCACCACTTATGAGAATCTGCCATAGCTGGCAATTTAGCTGGCAATGTGTCCGGCATCTGTGTCTGATAAGGCTTTAGCAGATAGGCCTGGTGTGTTGTAGTGATATTGAACAAAGCATGTGAAGAGATCAACAAACATGCCCAATAAAAATAAGTGTCTTGTAAATAAAGCTGAAAGCTGTGACATTTGAATTTCTTGAGACATCTGGTCCTTAGTCTTCCTAGATCGAAGCTGTTCATTGCACACTTTCCTGTTTATACTTTTGGAGAAATGTATAGGATTTCCTGAGGCTTTGTTTAGCAATGCCAGACCTTTTTTTTCTTCAAATGTACCAAATGATTATAACCTCAAAGTTATGGTGATAGTACTCATTGATCTTATCACAATGCAATTTGAATTTTGGAAATCGGTTAACCCTCTGGACGCCATTAATTTTTCACGGTTTTTACTCCCTGCAGCCAGTTATTTTCTGGGCGTGCCCAAAAACCGAGACCCCTCTTCTGTTTAAAAATATACAATTATTTTATTATTTGCTATAGAGGCAAAATTTTTGGAGGAAAGATGGAAAATTGAATGCTCTATCTGATAGACCCACTGAAATTTATGTCCATGCAATACAATATGATAAGGAAAAAAACCAGACAACACAAATAAAAAACGAGTCGAGTGCATCTGACTTACTCGAGAATAAATTCCCGCATCGCTTCCTTTCTTCGCCCTCACTTGACCAGCGTAGCGATTCGTTTCGTCGACCATCAAGTCAACGACTTTATTAGTTGAAATAGAGATGAAAAGCATTTGATTTAGATACCTCAACGGGCACATGTTGAGGAGAGTCCATGCGTGAATTTAGAGCGAATTTAGAAGCTACCGATCGAGGTAGACACGCTGCTGCGCGATTTCGATTGCACACGGTGGCCCAGAAATGGCTGAGCTCGATCCTGATGAAGAGTGAATCTTTGAAATATTGTTCGATTCTGACTCGGAAGAAGAATTCCATGGATTCACAGAGGAAGATTTGGTCGAGTTTGCCACAGCAACCATGAGTGGTCATATGCAGACGGAATCTTGGACTGGGCTGGTTCAACTTCGATTTCGTCAGCAGTCACTCAGTCACTGTCAGTCTGTGGCAAACTCGAAGAAATCTTCCTCTGTGAAGCCATGGAATTCTTCTTCTGAGTCAGAATCGAACAATATTTCAAAGATTTGCTCTTCATCAGGATCGAGCTCAGCCATTTCTGAGCCAGCGTGCGCAGTCGAAATCGTGCAGCAGTGTGTCTACCTCGATCGGTAACTTCAAAATTCGCTCTAAATTCGCGCACTTGCAGTGAAAAAATATGGCGACTGTTATTATGAAAGCGAGGCTCTTCTGCGCAGTCTCCATGCGTAGAGAGCTCTCACAATCCCAAGATTCATAGCAAACGGCGCCAGATTCAAACATGCCTATCTGTCTGTCGACTGTAACCGCCGACGGCTGTGAGGGGAGGAAATAACCGCTGACGGCGCGCAGAGGGTTAATTAGAACCGAAGTTATGGTAATTCAAAGGTCGAAAATATTTAGTAGGATTTGTCCCCAGATTTGGGATGGCACCAGCCTCCTGATCACTGAAATTATACCTATTTCAGCATAATTCTGCCATAAATAGAAATATCTTGAAGAAACTTCTCTAGTTTGCTATTAAAAAAACACATGCTGGATTCATTGGTGTCATCAAAAAGTGCTTTTGATGTGATCTTCATCAGATAATTTGCAAAAGATTACACAATTTTCATGTTTTTGTGTTTTTTTGCATGAAACAATGAATGTTATTTCAGGTATTAATGCATGAAACATCAGAAAATCTACCAATATTATGTATAGTTGTCATCATTGTGCTTTATTGAGTGACCCCCCCCCAAAAAAAAATATATATATATATTTTAAAATAAATATTTTTACTTTTGTATTTTCATATTTCTCATTAAGTTACATGCACCTTGAGTACCGCATTTGATTCTAATATTTTTTCCCCGCTGCGTGAAATGCGTGGAATATTAGACAAAAAACAAAACAAACAAACAAAAGCAAATCCTCAATAGGCCTACAATACATGCAGCCCACAAATCACAGTGTGCTCAGCATGGTTGTAGGCCTAATTGGACAGTCGACACCCACGCTCCCTCAAGGACTAGTTCAAGTTCACAAGAATCACTTGGCCGTGCTAAAAATAGACCCACGCGAGGGGTGTAAGGATAAATGAGCAGGCTACGATTGGGATGAAAAACTCCTAGAAATCACTGTTTTCTTCGTATAATTTCACAGTTCTGCTTTTTTTTTTTAATCCTCGGACTTGATAATTGCGAAGTAACAGATATTTAGCTCATAAAACAAGCATGAAAGCCAGCTGAATGTGGTAATCGAGCACACGTCTACACATTGCGGTCCGATGTACACACAAGCAGGTGGAAAATTTCCGTCCGTTTTCTCCTTTCAAGTGCACAATCCAGGCGAAATCTTGTAGAATCCGAGGGTGTCTGTTCGAATTTGATCGGAAAAGCGGGAGTAAGCAAATTTTAACAAAATGTCCGATGACATTCGAACTTTCATCCATAACATCTTTTGATTTTCACCGGAAGTTCGAACGCACACCGTACAAAAGAGCAATCTTTCCTCTGATTGGTTGTAAAGTTTTAACTTGATCCAATGAGAAACTTTTGACGGACGAGTGTTTTGAAGAGACCAACTCGAGTTGCGAAATGTGAACTCCGTTGTGCCACCGCGAGTCGGTAGCGGCAGAGTGTGTTTTTACGTAATCAGCTTGTATTTTCTTGGCGGAAATAAGACGGATTAACACAAAATTACACACACATGTTCTTGAAACCTTTATAAACTTTCATTCTTGTCTTTATCCACAATATTTTGTGGATTGTCCACAATTAGCCATGAAAGTGAAGTGGTATTGCCGAGTGCATTTTGGCTAGTAGCGCAAAGAAGGCACTGGCATTGCTACTTTGTTTTGATCTCTTGCATGGATAACATTGATTTACAAAGAAACCATTAAAGGTGTTTGTGGTGTTGGCATGAACCTACTCATGATTGCATTAAAGAGAAGGAAAAAGAGCAAATCAAGAGTAGTAACTTGGTAAGCCACTTCTTTACATTACTCATGACGTATGTGCCAAATTTCATCTGTCTGCAACAATTGTGCTAAGGAAACCACCACAGAAACAATACCCAAACTTTAAGATCATTTTTCTCAAAACGTCAACACGGAGAGTACCTATCATCAACAGCTCATAACTTTGTCACTGTTTCTCTGATCTTCATAATTTTTGCATCATTGGAAAGTATAATATCTCTACTTTATAACCATATAAATGCATAACTCAAAATATCCAAAAGGTGACGTATCTCATTTTGGGATGAAGGGTCACATATAGTCCAGAGCCACTACTCTTGTGTCAGGTAAGCAGCCCCAGCGCAATCAAGCTTTGCCTGCTCACCACACAGAACATTTACAACCTCGTCTAGTGGGAGCGCGCGGGCGATATGTCCGCACCGCTCTGCTGCCACCAGTGAAGAGAGAGAGAGAGAGAGAGAGAGAGAGAGAGAGAGAGAGAGAGAGAGAGAGAGAGAGAGAGAGAGAGAGAGAGGACAGGTGAGGAATTGAATGCTCTTACCTTGATCTGTGTGGAGGAGGAGAGGGCTTGGGCAGGGAGTGGTAGCTTGCCTGCCTGTGAGCTGCTAGGCAGAACTAGTTTGGCACCAGACTGCCCATTTAGGGGCAACCCAGCCTCTGGGTTGGAGTCAGCACTGCTTGCCATCTTGACCACCACTGTGGGCATGTGAGAAGTGGGGCGCCCCCCTGCTGACTGGGGCACAGGTGCTGGTGCAGAAACTTGCACAGTCCCCAGACTCAGTTTGGGCAGGGGTTGCAGTCCCCCCACTTGGGTCTGCACAATGGTGTGGTTGGGAGTAGTGGTGTTGAAAGTTGTAATGACCTGCCCCTGGCTGAATGGAAGGAAAGGCTTTAGTCTGTCCTGCTTCAACTGCATTTGCCCAAGAGATTCTGTGATTTGAGGCTGAAGCAGCCTTCCCTCAACAGACTGGCTAAAGATTACTTTGGGCTGGTCTGAGACTGCTTGGCTGGTGATGAGGACGGAGTTGGCAGGCTGTGAGTGAAGGGAAATGGCAGGAAGGCTATGCAGCACTGACGTGGTGGTGGTGCCTGTTGTGGTGGTGGCGGCACATGTAATACTAGGGGCACTGCTCACACTTAGATAGATTGAGTCCGATTTGCTGCCTAGACTGTTTTGGTTGTCTACAAGGGTCTGGAGGGAAGCTGCAGAGAAAGGCCCACTCTGCACCAGTGTGCCCTGCTGCTGGCCCAAGGTTGAGTTTGTGCTGGTGGCAATCAGAGTGATGAGTTTCTGGCCTCCAACAGTATTGTGTCTGATGGGGGCCCCAGCGGTTTTCAAGCCCCCGGACACCTGGTCCTGGACTATCAGGGGCACAGGCAACCTTGTGGGCACTTGGGAAGTGGTAGTGCCCTGGACGGCAGGGTTGGGCACAGTGCTGATTTGCATGGACACAGCTGGTCTGGGTGTAGGCATTGTTGTGGCCACAGTTGTCTTGGTCTGGGCATTATTCCTCTTTCGCTTTTTGCTGGCAGGCTTTGGGTCACCATTGCACACAATGCCTGAAGATTTCAGGGCCTCATCGAGGATATTTGTTTGTGTGGCAGCCTTGGGTGGTGCTGCATGAGCCACTGAGGTAGGGGTGGTGCGGGAGCTCACTGAGGCAGGCATGAGCGTGACCGACGTCAGGGGCTGCTGAGTTGAGTCCTGAAGTCCAACATGACCTTGCATCACCTGCTTGCCATTCTGCAGCATGATGGGCAGTGCCTGCATCTGCACAGAGCAATCACACATTATGCTAGAAATTACACTACACTCAATGAAATCAATGTACAACAAGAAGGGCAAAGCCCATACGACTCACATGCTTGACCTTGACCTTTACATGACCTTGACTTTCAGGTGACCTTCAAGGTCAAGGTCAAACAACTACACCTAGCAATGACATACACTAAGAAATGCTTTACACATTTTCCCTACCAAAATACATGTGGCCTTGACCCAAGCCCAAGGTCAAGGTCATGCAACACAAAGCTGTTAATTCAAGACATAGGAAGCACAATGGTGCTTATTGGCACTTTCTACCATGAGATATGGTCACTTTTAGTGGTTCACTACCCCATTTTGGTCACATTTCATAAGGGTCAAAGTGACCTTGACCTTGATGACGTGACCAAATGTGTCTCATGATGAAAGTATAACATGTGCCCCACATAGAAAAAAGGAGGCCGGTGACACAGGGCCACAATCAGGAATCACGCTCCACTCCCGGTGGCAGAGCACTTCAGCAGGCAAGGCCACACCGCGGTTGACCTGAGAGTGAGTGTGCTCACGGGACACCTGCAAGACCCACGACGGAGACGTGTGGTCGAGCAGCAGCTCATAGGCTTTTCGGCACCCACGAGGGTTGGACTGAACTGTGACCTAGGGTTCATGAGCCACTACAAGTGACTCCCGTGCCCCCACGCTTCTTGGGATTAACTCACCCCCTGTGGCCGTGCTGTGACATGCCTTTCCCATGCATAGCGCCACCTGGCACGTGCCCCCCGTGACTCTTTCCACGTTGTTCCTGCAGCCCTACAGGTCCGGCGACCTCTGACTTTGAGCTTGGGCTCTCCTTGTCCCGGGACCCGCATGCGGACTGCGCCCCCCCCCCCCCCCCCCCCTGCTTTTGTCACCCCACCCCTTTTTCTGTTACCCGCCGCCGCTGTTGCTGCGTGTACCCCGTGCCCCATACCCCACTCAGTGGATTGTTTGTGAACTGTTGTCACAGGGCCTATACGTACACGTTCGCACATAGCCTTTCACTGCACTGAGGAAGGAGCCTACTTGGCCCCGAAAGCTCTGTATTAAATTTATGAAGTTGGACAAGTCTCCCTACTTCTTTCCTGCTTCTTCTTCTTTCTTTTCTTTCCATGCGGGTGCTGGGTACGCCACTTCTTCGTTTTTTGAGGCATTTTCGTGTGGTAATTCGATCAAACAAACGCCATATTGACTCTGCCGATTTGACCTCGTTGTCAGTGACGGAGAGCACCGAACACTGCTTCGGGTATTCCCATAGTCGCGTCAGCAAGCCTCGCTCAGCTTCGGCCGTGATTACGCGCTGACCTCATGACAAGCTGGCCAATGAGAGGCAAGGAACAAAACGGCCGGCTCTTTCCGTGGTTTACATTGGTTTGCGCTGGGTTCTGATTTTTGCCTCTAGTTCATTTGTATCATATTCCTCTGCGCCAGAAATAGACTCAGCGGAAGGCTACATGATTGGGCTTTCTGCTGATACCAAACATCGGGCATTTTTCGGAGAGAAAGACCTCGTATTCAAGCACTCTAAATGACAGTTTTTGACAACCAGGTTGTGCTTTTTCAAAACTTCGGTTATGGGTACCTCTCTCAAATAATTAATTAATAAATAAAGGAATCTACAGTTTGCAAATCGATCGCGTTCAAGTGTTGTGGAGACTCTACAGACTTCATTTCTGTGTTAAACTCAAAACTCGATTTTTGATTTTTAACGAAGTACCAAAGGTCGTGTGCCCCCTTAAGTATTCTAAACTTTTCCTGTTGTGAACTATCAAAGTTTCCAGCTGGTTGGAACAAAGGCATATTTTGAGGGCCAGCACAACCCTAAAATGGAAAAGTCTGCCAATAGCTCAGCCCTTTAACCCTTTCCTGACTGATGTCATCAACTAAGAACAGTTCTTGCCTGGGGTTGCCAACTCAAAAATGCAAAAACTTGGGTGGTTTGAGAGAAATGTCAATAGCTCTCTTGTTTGAGGTTCAATCATCATGAAACTTTAGGATACAACAGAAAAATGATTATTGCTTCCATCTATGATGTTTATGTTTTTGTGCTCGGTGTAACACTTCCAGGATGAAATCAAGTGCTGCTCACCTGTTGGACACCCATACTGGAGTTGGCCACACTGAAGTTGGGACCTAGCAGCTGCAGACCCTGAGGTGAAAGGAACTGCAGCTGTGGCAGATTTTGTGCATTGGCAGAGGAGTTCTGTAGAGTCCCTGAGCTTGCTGAGCTAGCAGTGGATGCCATTGAGGATGGGACCTGCAAATAAAAAAGCCACAAAACCTCACTCCAGCACTGAAAGATTTGCTGTCAGATAATAGGTGGGACCTGCAAATCAAGCCATCATTTCACCTTGCATGAGACTCAGGTCCAATTGAAGTGGAGCTTGGAAACAAGCAAAGCATCATTGCAAGCTGTCTATACATTGCTGGTCAGATTATGTTGCGGCAGTCAAAATTTGGTTATGAATTGAGAATTTGTTTTGATGTATATTTGAAGACCAATAAAAAACAAGCAAAACACACAAAAACATAAGTGGATACCTTTATTGGTTCCTGAGATATTGGCATTTTAAGATATGCACTGTCGAGATTTCCTTTAAAACTGAACAAGTAGGGCAAAGCCCATACGACTCACATGCTTGACCTTGACCTTCAAGGTCAAACAACTAAACCTACCAATGACATCATACACTAAGAAATGCTTTACAATTTTTTCCTACCAAAATACATGTGACCTTGACCCAAGGTCAAGGTCATCCAAGGTCATGCAACACAAAGCTGTTAATTCAAGACAAAGGAAGCACAATGGTGCTTATTGACACTTTCTACCATGAGATATGGTCACTTTTAGTGGTTCACTACCCCATTTTGGTCACATTTCATAAGGGTCAAAGTGACCTTGACCTTGATGATATGTGACCAAATAAGTCTCATGATGAAAGTATAACATGTGCCCCACATAATTATTAAGTTTGACACAGTTATCTTCCATAGTTCAGGGTCAGGGTCACTTCAAAATATGTATACAATCCAACTTTGAAGAGCTCCTGTGACCTTGACCTTGAAGCAAGGTCAACCAAACTGGTATCAAAAGATAGGGCTTGCTTTGACCTATATACCACTTGTAGCTAAGGTTGCCATTCTCAATAACGTGGGAGAAAATTGGGAAAATGTGAAAAATGACTGTTTTTGAGACCACATTTATGGCTCCTGTGACCTTGACCTTGAAGCAAGGTCAAGTCACTATGTATGTTTTTTGAGGCCTTGTTATCATATACCATCATGCCACATTTGGTGTTGATAGACTTAATAGTCTCCGAGAAAAATCCAATGTTTAAGTTTTTTACGCCCGGACGCCCGGGCTGAGTACATAGACTCACTTTTGCTTCGCATGTGAGTCAATAAAAAAATGAAGGAATGAAATGCTGGCAAATCGCTCGTGCCCATGTGTTATTGAGACTCTGTAGACCTCGTTTCCGAGTTTAACTAAAAACTCGATTTTTGACGATTTTTCACGAAAGTGGCTACGCCGTGTGCCCCCTTAAATCATCTATCTAGATGGCACCTCAGGCCAGGGAAATGAGACCTGCTACTGCAGTGACTAGAACTACAAATCTAGTCCCTCCTGGGAAGACAGCACTTCTTGAGGACATGATGGTTTACTGTCCTGCCCACTTCATGCTTTGGGAAACATCAGACTGGTAAAAGTCATTTCATGCCAATATAGCAACTACTTACTGAGCAGGAAAAAAAGAAGAGGTAGCAAACAGTATGTACAGTAACCACATTGAACATAGAAAAGAGTAGCTTACCATGACTGTCTGGGCGGGTCGTTGCTGCACAATGAGAGGCTGCCCCTGAAGCTGCAGCATGATGTGCTGCTGGTTATTGAAGGAGGATGCAGAAGATGTGGCTGCGTTACTTTTGCTGTTGGCAGCAAAGGCTCCTGGGGCAGGTGCAAAGCTGATCACACTGTTAGCCTGCTGTGAAGTGCCGATGTTCAGCTGTTGGCTCAAGTTCAAGTGTTGTGGGAACATTCCAACCTGCAAATGCATCAAGTGATTGAAACCATGTCAAAAAATTCTCTCACTGCCATCCAATTTAATATTTTGTAACAAAAATGTTCATAGAACGAACACACACACACACACACACACACACACACACACATCCCCCCATCAAGCTTCCCCAACACCTCACCTGTTGCAAGCCAATGTTGAACTGTTGGCCATGGTTTGTTATGATGATGCCGCCATTTGCAGTTCGGATCACGGTAGGCATCTGTGCTCCTGCGGTTCCTACCGAGACAGGTACCCCCTGGAGCCCATTCTGCTGACTGTTGCACAGCAGCTGTGCCACATTTACCATGTTGGAGTTCTGGATAACAGCACCAGGGTTCTGAAGCACTGCTGCATTCTGCTGGTTGACCAAGCCAGGGGTGGCATGGGCCTGCTGGAGAAGCGAGTTGGCCAGTAGGGTGGTCTGATTGGACCCAGGCAGGTGGCCGGGACCTGAGAGCAGTGTGTGGACGGGGACAGTATTCCCAGCCAGCTGTAGCAAGTTGACCTGGCCCAAACCTGGTGCCAGACCAGTGCCTTGCTGTGGGGCAAGCACTGTCTTTGCAGATGCAAGGGCTGTGGGAATGGCAGAACTGAGGCTGGTGGAGACAGAGGGTGAAGCACAGGGGATGGGACTGGGGTTGGCATTAGGGATGGGACTTGGGTTGGGATTGAGGACGGGGCTACGGTTGGGAAGGGGGCTGGGGTTGGGGAGAGGGCTGGGGTTGGCTACATGGTTTATGGCAGTCTGATGGCCCAAGGCAATGTTAAGAGTGGTATTCTGAGGTTGGGCAATAACTGCATGGTGGGACGGTGTTGTTGACTGGGCAGGTTGAGATGGGTGTGAGGGGGTAGGTGTGTGAGTAGTGGGTGGGGGCTGTGTGGCAGTGGGGGCTCGGGCTTGACTGCAGGGTGGATCATTCCCCTCCAGGGAGTCCAGTAGATCCTGGGCACTGCAACATATCGAACAAGCATTGCTTCAACCAGCTTCACAAGTGGGTATCCTTTGGCTTGCTGTCTCAAACAGTTTAGGTGTACTTCTCTGCTATTAAACACTACAGCTTGCTCACACACACACCATGTTATGTATCATCCTTGTTTAACCCACTTGAAACATGCAAAGGTTGTACCTTTTGCAGATGAATGATAAATCAGAACACTTTTTCCTGTGAAGATATCGCTTTGTAAAACTGCTAGTTCTCACCTGGCCCAAAAATAATTATCTATTGTTTTTGTGCACTCATGCATGTTTGTCACATAACTGATGTATTTGCCTCTCACTGGCAAGATACACTGTAATAATGCAAAGTATATATCGTGAGGACAGCACACTTCAATGCAAGAACTGGTCTCCAAGTGTGATGGCGTTCAAGAAGAAGACTAGTTTGCTATTTGTTAACTGCCCTTCTACTGGGTTGCTACCTGTCAACAAATTGCAGTTGTGGCTTCTCACCTATCAATAAACTGTAGTCCTACTGGGATGCTACCTGTCAACAAATTGCAGTTGTGGCTTCTCACCTATCAATAAACTGTAGTTCTACTGGGATGCTACCTGTCAACAAATTGCAGTTGTGGCTTCTCACCTATCAATAAACTGTAGTCCTACTGGGATGCTACCTGTCAACAAACTGCAGTTGTGGCTTCTCACCTATCAATAAACTGTAGTTCTACTGGGATGCTACCTGTCAACAAACTGCAGTTGTGGCTTCTCACCTATCAATAAACTGTAGTTCTACTGGGATGCTACCAGTCAACAAACTGCAGTTGTGGCTTCTCACCTATCAATAAACTGTAGTTCTACTGGGTTGCTACCTGTCAACAAATTGCAGTTGTGGCTTCTCACCTATCAATAAACTGTAGTTCTACTGGGTTGCTACCTGTCAACAAATTGCAGTTGTGGCTTCTCACCTATCAATAAACTGTAGTTCTACTGGGATGCTACCTGTCAACAAATTGCAGTTGTGGCTTCTCACCTATCAATAAACTGCCCTTCTACAAGGGTTGCTACCTGTCAACAAATTGCAGTTGTGGCTTCTCACCTGTCAATAAACTAGTTCTACTGGGTTGCTAAATGTCAACAAACTGTAGTTGTGGCTCCTGACCTGTCAACAAACTGTGATTCAATAGGCTTTTATTTGTCAACAAACTGCAGTTCTTCTGGCTTGCTACCTGTTAAACTACAGTTTTTCAATCAACAAACTGCAGTTTTGGCTTCCTGTCAACAAAATGCCCTTCTACTGGTTTCACACCTGTCAACAAACTGTTTTTCTGCTCCCTTCTTACCTGTCAACGAATTGGAGTTCTTCTGGCTTCTTACCTGTCAACAAACTGCCCTTTTACTCCTTTCTTCTGTCAATAAATAAACTGCAGCTCTGGCTTCTCATCAACAAACTTCCCCTGTATCGTCTTCCTACCTGTCAAAGTTGGTGGCAAACAGTGGAGTTGATGTGGAGGAACCATCCTGGCCAGAGCCCTGGGAGGAAGTCCCACTCGCAGCGAGCTCATCTAGAAAGTCGTCTGCCCAGTTATCGCCCTGCAGTAATAATGAGAAAGTGGCATATACATTCACTTATCCAGTATTGTTTTAGTAAGGCAGACCACAAGATACAAATTAACAGTAACAGCAACAAGCAGAAGACAGTTGGTTTCCAATGAGTTATCAATGAAGATTTTAAATCAAGTTCTCCAACTTTTCAATATTTTACATAAATTATCAAAATCACCCAATCTGTGCTTCAATCTTCTTTTAAAACAACTAATTCTGATGCATTTGTAATTAGTACTTGTAATAATTGATACACTTCATCCAGTCTTAAAGGCCTCTTCACGCGTGGCAAGTTTCGTTGAATGGACGGAGAATATTTTGGTGGTAAAACAGCATAATGAAAACTAAGGGGGGGGGGGGGGGGGATCAATTTTGAAAAATTAAAAATAAAAATGTTAAAAACCAACCTGATTAGGGCATTGACTGGAAATTGAAATCACGACACCCACATGGCAGTCAACAACAATACCACTAGGCCACATGTATTCAAACTAGAGTTAATGTGTTGATAGATGTCTTTCCATCTTCCTCTGTAACATCGTGCTCATAGTGATTGAGGTATTCCTTTAGATTTACAACTCCCCAATCAACCAGTTCCACACAAACAAGATGAGAAAAACATCCTTAGATACATAATTAACTCTGATCCGCTCTGCCCATTTGTTCTACACTGGCAGTGTTTGATTTTCATCGAACTCTATTAATTAAGTCAGCTGTGCACCTTGCGATGACAATTTTTCTGCTATAAACTGCACACGATACAAACATAGTGATGTCAAACTGTAAAATAAATTCATATTTAGATATCAGGACATCCTACAACTGATAGATGAAGTAGCAGAAGCCACAGAAGTAGGACATCTGACTGGACACAGATCTTCCGCTATGTCACAAGCAGGAACCCATCTGATTGGCTATTTGAGAAAGATGTCCAAAAGACAGGAAAATATAGAACACATTCCTACTGGGCCATGAGAAAATAGAATGTGTTCCTATTGGGGGGCAACTCGACAAAATACTGTTTATGGGACATGCGAGCACAATACTTTCAATGGAAACAGGGGTTGCCAGAAAATTGCCACGTTTGAGCACATCCAAAACTTTTTTTGCGACTTGCAAGCACAATATTTTCAATTGAAATGTCATAGTTGCCAGAGATGTGTCCACATGTGATGAGGCCTTACTTTTCATGTATGAATAATGCAATTGAAATGAACAAGTAGACAGGCTAGAGAAGCAATTTAAGTACTAATCCTACCTTTGCAACGCAACAACTTGGAAAGAAAATGAAGATTTTTCTGCAGTATCCCATTCCAATATGCATGTTTTCATGAATGTATAAAGCTAATTAGTCTGTTCAATACATTTAGTTATGACAGTGTCTTTTCTTTACTTTGTTTACACAATCATGATTACCTGATTCGTCGATTCCAGAAGCGAACAACTGGAAAATAAAATATCATAGAGTAATGGCTGTGTCACACTTTATCTCCCTCTAACTCACACACACACACACACACACACACACACACAGAAACCATTACACATAATACTGATAATAGATCAACAAACTGACAGGTAGATAGCCAGGGCACTAGAAGATTTGCATTAGGATGAAATCCAAAGACACACACACAGAGCAAGTCAAAAGTGCATTAATATTACATATGCTAATCACATCAGCAGCACAAAAAACAAGAAGGGCAAAGCCCATACGACTCACATGATTGACCTTGACCTTTATATGACCTTGACCTTCAGGTGACCCTCAAGGTCAAGGTCAAACAACTAAACCTACCAATGACATCATACACTAAGAAATGCTTTACACATAAATTTTTTCCTACCAAAATACACGTGACCTTGACCCAAGGTCAAGGTCATCCAAGGTCATGCAACACAAAGCTGTTAATTCAACACATAGGAAGCACAATGGTGCTTATTGGCACTTTCTATCATGAGATATGGTCACTTTTGGTGGTTCACTACCCCATTTTGGTCGCATTTCATATGGGTCAAAGTGACCTTGACCTTGATGATATGTGACCAAATGAGTCTCATGATGAAAGTATAACATGTGCCCCACATAATTATTAAGTTTGAAACAGTTATCTTCCATAGTTCAGGGTCAGGGTCACTTCAAAATATGTATACAATCCAACTTTGAAGAGCTCCTGTGACCTTGACCTTGAAGCAAGGTCAACCAAACTGGTATCAAAAGATAGGGATTACTTTGCCCTATATACCATATATAGGTCAGGTATCCAATCTCAAAAACTTCAGAGAAAATTGAGAAAATGTGAAAAATGGCTGTTTTTAGACAACATTTATGGCCCCTGCGACCTTGACCTTGAAGCAAGAACAAGTCACTATGTATGTTTTTTGAGGCCTTGTCATCATACACCATCATGCCACATTTGGTATTGATAGACTTAATAGTCTCCGAGAAAAATCCAACGTTAAAGTTTTCGGACGCCCGGACGCCCGGACGGACGAAAAGGGTGAGTACATAGACTCACTTTTGCTTCGCATGTGAGTCAAAAACACAGCATGAGAACTATATACATCATCATTGACACCCTAGATCCACACAATTGCAGGCATCTGCATTGTACAGCACATGTATATGCTCCATAACCATGATATAAGAAATTTCACAAACTATTCCAATAGATTCATACAGTGTCACTAAAGACAGCTACAGGAATTCTTCATGAGTTCTAACACATGAGCCTTATGCTCAACACAGCATTCCATTCCCATTTTAGCTTTAACTTAGTTTAAGAGATTTCATGATGAAATGCTGACCTGGATGCCTAAAAGAAATAGGACTTTAAAAAATGCAATTATTTGAATCATTAACCATTTTACTGCCATACTATGCCAACTATATCCCCCCGTTCCCTTCTTCGTGGGGGGGTGGGGTGGGGAGGAAAATATTGTTATTTATTTCAGACCACTCCTTGTCACATTAACCCGTTCCGTGCCCTTATGACCGATTATTCGGTCACCAAGATTCCGATATTTGTGTTTAGCTTTTGATGACGAAACGAACAGGAACGCTTACCCTAGGCAAACGCTAGGATATGCTACAGTCTGATCAAGCAGCAGAGTGTATTTCGGCTGAGGGGAGCGTCAAACTGAGGTCACCCCACTTCAAGCAAGTGTGCAGTTATCATGCGCAGTTGTAAACAATTGCAGTGCTCACACTGTCTACAAGCAAAGGCGTGAAGTATCGCCTGCTCGGTTAGCAGAGGCTGGTGAAGCAGAGGAGGAAGACTTAGAAAGCGATTTAGAGTCAACAGATTCCTTTGATCGGGTTAGTGACAATGACGGTCTCGAACTTTGCACTCGACGTGTGTTCGTGACGTTTGGAGACTCGAGTGATGAATCCGAGATTGTGTAACAACCTGCAGTGGCAGCGTCTGGCCTTTCTGCTGCTGCTTCTGACTCTGAAATGTGTTCGGACTATGAACCATCAACTCGCCGTGATCGGGGATCGCCTTATCCCTCCTCTTGACGGGTATCGACCTCTGCATCTTCTCGTCGACTACCACGGAGGCGTGGTCAAACTCTTCACGCACGTGCTGTTGTCGAGGACAGCGTCATAATAATAATAATAATACAGATTATTTATACGCACATACCTTCTCTAATAGGCAAGCTCATGGCGTTTACAATGAAAAGTCCACACTCATACAAAGCACTCCAACACTCGCACACTGTACAGTTGAATTAAAAGAAGAGTTAAATACAATACAATTAATTAACATACCAGGCGATAAACAAAACACGAAGCCTTTTAAAGCACTTCACTGCTCGTCAGAAAAGACTGATCGGAACAGGTGTGTCTTTAGGGAGGTTTTGAACTGGGACATGAAATCAGAGTGACGGACAGGGAAAGGTAGGCTATTCCACGTTACAGGGCAGATGTAAGAAAAAGCTTGCTGTCCTTGGGTTTTCTTTTTGCGACGGGGGACATTTAACGTTTTGGTGTCTGCAGCTGAACGGTTATTTCTAGCGGGTGTGTAGACAGTGAATATTTCTTTGAGTGCGTGTGGTGCAGTTTGATTGAAGAAGTTGAAACACATAGTGGCTAGCTTATACTCTATCCTCTGAGCGACGGGGAGCCAATGCAGTGCACGAAGGAGTTTGGATGTGGGAGTTCTCTTGATACATCTAAAAACTAATCTAACAGCAGTGTTTTGGACATTTTGCAGTTTGTTTAGCAGAGTGTCAGAAATGCCAGCAAGAAGAGAATTTCCATAATCAAGACGGAACAGAACAAGGGAAGTGACAAGGGTTTGAGTGGCCTGTTGTGAACGAATAGTGCTAATTTTCCTTAACTCGTAGTAAGCTAACAGGCAAACTTTGTTCACATGAACTCTCATATAAAGATCATCATCGAACATGACACCTAAGTTAGTAACATACTCTGAGAATTCTATCTCACTCTGACCTATGGTTAGTTTCAGGGCCTGATCGAATTCGCCTCTACCACCAACCAGGAGAGCTTCGGTCTTTGAATCATTAAGTTTGAGTTTGTTCTGGGTCATCCACTGTTTCACATCAGAAATACAAAGTTCACTTGCAGAGAGAAGAGGTTGGATTTGACTGGGATGAGTGGAGTTGTAGAGTTGCGTGCCATCAGCAAACTCACTGTGAGAGAATGAATGACTGTCAATTACGTTGGGAAGTGGCTGGGTGTACAGTAGAAACAGCAGAGGACCCAGAACCGAGCCCTGTGGGACTCCGTATTTTAGCGGGGCAGGATCAGAAGCAATACCCTGGATCAAAACAGTCTGCCTACGTTCTGAGATATATGATTTCAGGAAGGAGAGTACTGTGTTGTCAATGCCAATGGTAGGGTAGTTATCTGCAGTCCTCAGCCTGGACAATCCCGCTTTGAGGGAGATTTCCTTCCCCCAAATCGTGAGTCACCTCAAATTCCTCAGTTTTCAGGACATGCCGGGATCAAAGACGGCACCGTGAACTTTCAGCCTGTTGACTACAGCTTGTGGCCAGACTGTCCTGATTAGCTTGGATTCTACCCTGCTTCATGCTTCAAGCTGAAATACTGGACTGCTCACTTGAACTGACTTTTCATTGAGATGCATGCATGACAAAATATTACAATTCTTTCCTTCACAGATCTTAGTAATTACTGCAGTTGTTTCTTTTTTAATTTGCCTGGTATGATATTGATCATAGCAATCATGCATGACTTTGAAAAGTGTGTACATGTGAATTCCTAATTTTCATCATGATGTAGATAGAATTGTTACAACCTGAAGGCTGAAGAGAAAGTACAAGCCTTTTTATATTTGTCTGAATACAGTAGTCTCTTCTTGAATTTGCCTGGCATGATAGTGATCATAGCAATCATGCATGAGTTTTAAAAGTGCGTACATGTGAATTCCTCATTTTCATCACTATGTAGTTCTATAGCATTGTTATTACCTGAAGGCTGAAGAGAAAGTATCCTACAAGTCTTTTTATTTTAGTGTGAATACAGTAGTTCCTTCTTGCATTTTGCTGGCATGATAGTAGCAATTTTGCATGACTTTATCTACAGTAATTGCTGTAGGTGTTACAGTTTGTATCCTTCTTCGGACTATTGATATAGTATGTTCAAATAATTTTCAGCATTTAGTTTCATAAATATTTTGTAAGAAAAAAGATTCTGAGACATTTGAGACATACTAGTTTTACAATCTTAAAAACAAATCAGAAATTTGTATTTTAAAAAATGTTGAGTATACCATGAAGATGTACAAGAAATCTTCAAAAAAAATGTTGGCATTTGTAAATTTTTTTTAATTCAAGCTTGATTTAAGAAATAAAGTCTCTAAACATCATGTCATTGTGTTTATTGTGTTCCTGATTGTCTGTGCTTTCAAAGAAATATGGGTTTTATGGGGTTATTTTGCACTGAAATTAAGATATGATTTTTCTCCTGAATTCAGTGTTGTTTTACGTAATTTTTACTGAAATTCCCTGGCAGTGGCAGTTGCATAATATAATGACGAAGCTGGCATGGAAAGGGTTAATGCTATATATTATACTTGTGCAATGCATACATCTGAGATACCATACTGTACAATGTTATACCTTGGATATTACACCAGCACAATGCCTACATCTGAGATTTTAAACAGCACAATGACTAAATCTTAGATTTGACATGGCATGATTCATACACCTGAGATTTTAAATAGCACAATGCTTAGATATATACACAGCACAATGCCTACATCTTAGATATCATGCAGCACATTGCCTACATCTTAGGCATTATAAAGCACATTGCCTACATAATTTATTTGAGATGGGGGGTACGGATGGGGAGGAGTTGTGGTGAAGGTATCATGGCAAAAAATAAATAAGATTTTTAGGCGAGCCAGACCTATTTTTTTTCCTTCTCAAAGGAGGCTAAATGGAGACAGCACACTGTGTTGTGTGTGTGTGTGTGTGTGTGTGTGTGTGTGTGTGTGTGTGTGTGTGTGTTTGTGTGAAAGTGTCATGTATTCATCAAATTTATCTGAACATAAATCAACATTTCTCTTATGCTGAAAATTATTAAATAGTACTCAAAGGGAAGATGGGACAGCAAGTGATATGTTGTTTAACTTCAAATTCTTTTTCCTCCGGTTTTTTTTCATAATGGGAAAAATTTGGGGGATCAGCAGGAAAACAATTTAGTCCATCTTGTTACTGTAACCACAAGTTTTTGTTTCACCCTTATACAGCTCAAATATTCTACCAGCACAACATCTACATCATAACGAAAACATTACTTACACAGGATCAACGTAGCTGTCGTCATCAGCCATCACTGGGGAATAAAAAGAAAGAAAATACCATGGTGATGTGTGAAAGCTACAGGGCTAGACTTGCAAAGTGAGTGACTTCAGATACAGAAAAAAAGGATATAATTATTAAAAAAGGGACTTTTGAATCAGTGCACACATGGCACAGCAGTTATTAACTCTTAAGGTCCTGTAAGTCATTCACGTGTTTCATTCCCTAGTCCTGTAAGGATTATGCAATTTGTAGAAAAATCATTCAACTTCAAGTAACAGCCATGTGGGGTGGGCAGCTATGGGCGGTACAGGATTGAGCAGGATGGGCGGTAATGGTCTGTACTGGATCTTAAGAGTTAAGTGGAAGCAGCCAACTGGCTGATCAGCCAGTCTGCCTATCTGAGATGGTGCCAGGATTAATTTTTTCAAAAGACAATAATGGAGGACAAATTCTGGTGGGAAAATCTGCATGAACTTTCCCCCCTTCAAATTATCTTATCATGTTTACAGATATTGCAAAACCAATTAAAGAGTGCATCCGCAGGGACATGCTGCCCAGATTCAAAAGTCCTTAAAAAAAAAACCATGAATGACACCCAACACCAACTTTTCATCAACTGTTATTGATCATTGTTAAGCAACAGCAGTCCAACATCTGCACGCATGCACACACACCCACACACACACATTGAGAAGAGATGGAAACAGCGAAACAGTTCAAGTGAAGGAGGGACGAGGGAAGAGGAAAGTATTAGTGTTTACAGTTATGTTAACTACTAGTAGAATATACTGTACATGATTAGTAATGTACTGTCTCATTAACCCAATAGTTCTCACACAACACATTCACACAAACATTCACTGCTTGTGTTAAACTATTACAATCAAGGAATAAAGAAAATTTTTCCAATGTTTCTGTGAACATTGAATCCTGGGGGGAATTTTTCTGAGATTAGGTTTATCCAGAAGGGTAATGGTCAAAGAAGTTAATTTCTTTAGAGCAATGAGTACAGGATGGCCCAAAGCAGTCCTGATGTTCTCCATACACTTCTCTTTAGGACCACCCTGGCTGAGCTACTCCAGGTCACTCTGCAAGCCCAGCCGTCTGGGGTTGCAATTAATGGAAGTGAAATGATACATCAAGTGACTGGTTTTATTTGTATTCAACTACTGTAGTGGAATACATTCAAAACATGTAGTGGCTAAAAGGTGTTTCAGACCAGTTTCAACAAATACATTGCAGTACAAAAAAAATCACCTAACTTTAATCTGTTCCAAGTGGTTCTCAGTTTTAAAATTCTTATCAAATGCCTTTGGAATTTAAAAGACGATGAATCTTCATATAAAACAGTCATCCAGTCAGTCACATGCAGCAGTGTACTAGAATTCACATGTATAATAATCCTCTGAAAAGAACTTACCAAACAAATCCATCTGTTCTCCTGCACGACAGAACATAATGATCAGTAAAAGAAACACACACACACACACTCACACACACACACACACACACACAGTATATTGACACAAAATAGAACACACACATAAGCATGACTGAAAAGCACACCCTGTAAATGGCATACTAACAAACAAACAAATAATGTTTTAATGTGCATGCCCCGTTTTTTCCAGAGACCTGACAGCTTGACCAGATCAGCCACTTTTAGCCATGTCAGGTCACTTAGGGGACAGTGCCTGGCACCTTGGCAGACAACATAATGCCAACTTTTATATGCCTTGCCAGAAACCAAAGGAGTGAGAGCTGAGAAAGCTATCCATATCATGATGATTTGCTGAAAGAGGGCATTCCCTTACATCCCCTATCAATGCACCTGTCAGTTTTCTATCTTGCCACTGACACAATAAAATGCTGGTGTGCATCAACAAGCAGATATTGGTCTAAAATTGGTCAAAGTGGACACAAAAATGAAGTTGTGAATTGAGCTCAAAAAGCCTACAACTTAGCATGCATGAAAGGTCTACTATACTGTAGAAATGTTGTCTTTCACATGTGAAAACAAACTTGGTGCTCATTGCACTCCACCATGATGTTGATGGTGATCGACTACCCTGAACTTGAACATTCAATGAGGATATGAAAATACTGCTTTACACAGACCATTACAATCATTTATCAATGAGTCACCTGTAGTGAAAATTTTATTGAGCTCTGCTGATTTCCACACTGCCACTTTGGAAATGACAAACTGTGATTATACTGAAAGAAGCATTGATCAATTGCACTTCATTTGCAAAGTGGTAACCTGCAGTCAAGCTAAAGCCGTATTAAGTAGAGCAGCAATCCTATCAGACGTCCTTATAACCAACTACTAGTTTCTGACTGCAGTAAACCTTCTTGGCGATTCAATCCAGTCTGAGCTAGGTCTTATGCCCTAAATACTGATATTTTCACTTCTTCAGGCAGAAACACCAGTTAGGTGAGAACATTAGGCCTCTATTCCCCAACACAAGGCCTGATGAAAATTAATGCATTTCGGTCCAACAAGATTGCTATAATTTCATTAAAATAATGTTTGTGACCATACATGAGTAAACAAGGCTGAAGTGTCAACAGTGACAAAATATGAATAACTTTTAGAATGCCAGCTATTTTGGGCCTTTTTTCCCCCTACAGCCAAGTTATTTTTTCAGTGTACAGGAAAAAGACCCTTCTTTAGTTTGAAATTACATGAAAATGTCTGTATTAAACAATAAATAATGATTTCTGGTGAACTAACCAAATATTCCATGATCTTTCTGATGCAATCACTAGAATTTGGCTACATAGGAAGGCCAACTCACTTTTTTTTAAAATGTGGGTAACAAAAATCAAGCTCACCGTACATAGTTAGCAACTTGCTCTTATTCCAGACTCTCTACAAACGTTACTCTTTGTGAAGAAAAAGAGTGCAGGCAACCTTGAAAGTTATCAGAAAATGCTATTTGACAAAGCAGGGACACCGATACAAAGGCAGTCTGCAGTACTTGCAATTGTACTTCATCTAGTATCTATTTACGTTTGGTCAGAGAAGACGGCGTCCATTGTTGAAGGCAAGAATATTCTCCCACTCCCCTGCATTCTTTGACATCTGAGCCTGGTATCGGTTTGTTTCTTCCACAATGAGATCGAAGACATCGTCAGTGAAAAATAAACCAAAATATTCCATTTCAGACAGAATATTGGGAACAAAAGCTGGGCCGGGCTCAACAGTAATCAATTGTAACCATTGATGGTCATATCTGTTCAGAGCAATTGTTGGAATTTCTTCCTCACACACTGAAACCTTGGAATCATGCACTATGTTTGACTCTCGGACACTATGCTCTCTCTCCAAGTGATCCTCTTCGTCCTCAAACCCCCCAAAACTCCTCCTCCGAGTCGGAATTAAAGAAAATTTCAACTAACTTCATAGTCTATGATGACGTAAACAAAACTCGAACTGTGTTGATCGATCACACGAAAAAATTAGCAGAAAAATCCACAGCGTTCAAAAAATCCAAATAGCGCAAGCAGATGCGAAAACTAGGTCTCTTTCGTGTACTCCACTGTCGAAAGAGCTCTCAAAGTCCCACAATTCTTAGATACAGTCTCTATAAATAGGCCCTATGTTCGGGCAGATAGATCTGCCCGCTGCTGGGAAAGAAAGCGTGTGGCGGATACATCCACTCACGGCACTCTATAGGTTTAAAAAAAAGGAACAGAATATTCTGTTTAAAAAAAACTATTTTCTGAAGAAACAAGGCATGTTTCTTGCACATACTTTATATTACTTTGGTGTAAAGTTACAGAAAACAAGACATGACTTAGCCCTCTTTGCTGTTTGCTCTGTGTCTGTTGCAGCACCTCTCACTATGGCTGAAATGGTCGTTGTCACCAACATTCGGCGACACTGTACCTCAGGTACTCTGTCCCCGGGGTCAGAGTACCCCAGTTTGAAATCTCGGCATTTGAACGAGAACGAGACTGCCAACAACCGGCAGTTTCTAAAACTATCAAAATGGCGGTCGACAACGAGACTGCACTCCGCCTGACTGACTTCGCACGCCCGGGGAGTTATGCCAAGATCCGGCCGCGTTAATGTATCTGCGTTTTGTAACAAACGTCTTGCACGGCGGTACTGTACTCCATGCACCTTAACGGTCCACGTGATTCGGGTGTAATCTTAAGCTAAACAACGTTTATTGGCACTGCTGAAATGGTCGAAGTCGGAAACATTCGGAAAGTCGTTTAGCTTAAGATTACACCCAAATCACACGGACCGTTAAGGTGCACAGAGTACAGTACCGCCGTGCAAGACGTTTGTCACAAAACGCAGATACATTAACGCGGCCGGATCTTAGCATAACTCCCCGGGCGTGTGAAGTCAGTCAGGCGGAGTGGCGGGTGCGGTCTGAGCGGAGGACTATCATCGGTATGTCACGTGACTGTAAGGACGAGATTTCAAACTGGGGTACTCTGTCCCTAGGTACAGTGTCGCCGAATGTTGGTGACAACGACCATTTCAGCCTCACTATGGTTATCAGGCATAATTTACACTCTAAGAACTAATCACACACAAGCAATCACACTTGCACAAAGCAAGACAAAGAAAGAAAGATACACAACATCACATGCAATAGCTTACCCATTGGTATATATTTTGGGGCAACTATGCTCTATTCGGGAGCGCCTTCTCTTCATGGCAATGCCTGAAAAGTACACAAACAGTTTCATGCAAGGCAACAACCTGAAATACACAACCACAGATATTCAAGTTATACTGAAAAGAATAACACTAACTGACTAAGCAATACACTTACAACTATCCTTATGGCTTGAACTTGCATGAGATACTGAAAACAATGGATCATTTTGTGGGGGCTTTTGGACCTAGGATCTTTCATCATAGAAAAACCAAATAGCAAGATTACAACAAGACCAATGCAAACAAGAAATCAATATGCCACCTGGTGACAGTTTGTGCTGCTTGGCCGCACATGGTCTAACTACAGGAATAAGTTTCTGACAGCTTCATGACCACAGGTTTTATCTGATGCAAGGGGCATCTAGAGGCAGCTACCATGTAGACAGCTGTCTTGGATAATAAAACAACAGTGCTTCCCACTGGCTCATGCCATTTCCCAGAATGGAACTCGTTCATGAATTAACAGAACAGGTGTTCGGTTTGTGCCCAAACGCTCTAGTCAACATCTACAAAATGGCGCATGGTGTTGGATGTGGCTTTGTCAATATATCACCAGGCAAAAGGCAACAACTAAGACCACAAGCTAAGTTAGTTGCTGCAAAATCTCGAAAAAACGACGTTGGCACTCATTTCGTTCGTGGGGTTATGACGTTCAGTCAGGCAAGCGAAAACGATTCTCCAAGTCGCGCCTGTGAACAATGGCTAACTAAAGAAAACTTTCAATTCGCAGGCGGTAATTCGAGATATCGGCGAGCAGAAAACAGGATGGATCATGAAATTCTAATGAAAATATTTCGACAGCACCGCAATCCCGAAGCACATTGATCATGATTGATTGACACATTGACATTGTTCTCCACATCAACACGGCAGATATACATTAAATTACAGTTAAGTCACTTTAGTTTTGTTAGACCTGTTGTTGCTGTAACTTCTAACAAGCAAAATGTGTTTCTCGAGGTTTCCGATCAAGTCATTAAATTGATGGTTAGATGTATACAAACAACCGAATACGACTGTCATACTCAGATTCATAATAAACGCACGTGTTTACCCGCCAAGCCGTGGTGGTGTCGCTGCCTCCGTTAGCCAATAAATTCAAGTATTCAGATTCCTTTAGGTGGATCGTTCATTCTTTCGTCCGATATACGACGTTTGAAAAAAAATCCAGCAAATACATAAGTAGCGCAGACCGATTCGATGAACTCAATGCAATAACTTCGTCTACTCAGCCGCCATCTTGTCGGTAGTGTTCGAGAGTAAAGCCGTTTACTTCGAAGCGAGGCTATTTATTTTTAGACGTCTATGGCCGTACCAAAGATTTGGCCGTACTAAGCGCTGCAGGCAAGGCTGGTGCGAATGCATCATCATTCATACAACCACGTCGTTTAATTGAAAAGATTCATAAAAGTAAAACAGTGCAAACAAACTGAGGTCATTAATATCCTACAAAACATACCGACTTTTTTTGTTAACCACAAAAAACTATATATATTGTTAATATTAAATGACCAAGCTTTGGGGGCGTTAGGTCCTAGGAGGTTGGGGCATTTGAAAAATATTAAATTTGTTAAGTTTTATCTCATCTAAAACTTTGAAGATAACTTATAAATGCACAAAAGTATATATATATATATATATATATATATATATATATATATATATATATATATATATATATATATATATCACAATTTTAATTTAAATGTTTATGTTTGTGCAAGTTCAGGAAAGCTAGGTTCAAAATGACATGATGCTGCCCCATGTCGTTCAAGGTAAAACCTGGCTGTGTTATTTGAGTAACACCGAATTCAGTAGTTGCTGCCAATGAGGGGATCATAAAAACAAACTCTAGCCTTATGTTATATTTTAAATTATGTCCAATGTATAGAAATCTGACTTTTGGAGCTCCAAAACAAATTTGCTTTAAAATTTAAACAAGAAGGGCAAAGCCCATGCGACTCACATGCTTGACCTTGACCTTTATATGACCTTGACCTTCAGGTGATCTTCAAGGTCAAACAACTAAACCTACCAATGACATCATACACAAAGAAATGCTTTACACATTTTTCCTACCAAAATACATGTGACCTTGACCCAAGGTCAGGTCATCCAAGGTCATGCAACACAAAGCTGTTAATTCAACACATAGGAAGCACAATGGTGCTTATTGGCACTTTCTACCATGAGATATAGTCACTTTTAGTGGTTCACTACCCCATTTTGGTCACATTTCATAAGGGTCAAAGTGACCTTGACCTTGATGATATGTGACCAAATGTGTCTCATGATGAAAGTATAACATGTGCCCCACATAATTATTAAGTTTGAAACAGTTATCTTCCATAGTTCAGGGTCAAGGTCACTTCAAAATATGTATACAATCCAACTTTGAAGCTCCTGTGACCTTGACCTTGAAGCAAGGTCAACCAAACTGGTATCAAAAGATAGGGCTTGCTTTGACCTATATACCACTTGTAGCTAAGGTCGCCATTCTCAATAACGTGGGAGAAAATTGGGAAAATGTGAAAAATGACTGTTTTTGAGACCACATTTATGGCTCCTGTGACCTTGACCTTGAAGCAAGGTCAAGTCACTATGTATGTTTTTTGAGGCCTTGTCATCATACACCATCATGCCACATTTGGTGTTGATAGACTTAATAGTCTCCGAGAAAAATCCAACGTTTAAGTTTTTTACGCCCAGACGGACGGACGGACGACACGGCTGAGTACATAGACTCACTTTTGCTTCGCATGCGAGTCAAAAATTGCTTGCGATGATAAATTTGCTTTGCCTAAGGTTTGAAAGTCCTATGGTTTCTGGAGTCCATTGATCAAAAGAAAGAGCACCCACAGACCATAGCAAAACCACTTTTCCTAGTCCACTCCGAGAGTGTAAAACAATCCAACAATCAAACAAATGTATGATTTCAACTTAGTTTCTCTTATTTATGGACATTCATGGCAGAAAGTGTTATTTTCTTGTCATAATGACACCAAATCTAATACAGAAAATTGAAGGGCAATAGTCATCGACTCATGCATGTATTTTCAAGATAAATGAAAGCAATATAAAAAAGAAAGACATGCTAATAAAGACTAGAGGTGTATGTGTGTTCAATCAGTCCTGTTTTGTCTTGTTGACTTTAACTATTTTCATTTTAGGAACAAAATGCCAAAGTGTGGGGTATTAAGCCCCATTACATTTTGATGTACTCACATGGGAATTCCATTTCTGATTCTTAATAACAGGTCAGAACTGTCAGTGTTAAACTATAATCAAACTTATCATTATTAATTAACTTTAAATTTAATGACTTTTTAAAATAAAGGGATAAAAATAATCACTGTAATTGTAAAATCTACATTTTTTTCTCCACTTCTTTGAATACATCTTTCCAACGCAGCTCACAAAATTAAAGTATATCAAACTTGCATTAGTGGTTAGGAAAGAACTTCTGCAATTCTTGTGTTCTGTTGTTGAACACGAAAAGCACATCAAAACTAGATGTGAGTGAGGTCTAAGGGGTAAAATGTTTTTTGCCTTTAAAATTACAACACAAGAATGGTGTTAAAAAAAAGAAAACAAGAAGGGCAAAGCCCATACGACTCACATGCTTGACCTTGACCTTCAGGTGACCTTCAAGGTCAAGGTCAAACAACTAAACCTACCAATGACATCATACACAAAGAAATGCTTTACACATTTTTCCTACCAAAATACATGTGACCTTGACCCAAGGTCAAGGTCATCCAAGGTCATGCAACACAAAGCTGTTAATTCAAGACATAGGAAGCACAATGGTGCTTATTGGCACTTTCTACCATGAGATATAGTCACTTTTAGTGGTTCACTACCCCATTTTGGTCACATTTCATAAGGGTCAAAGTGACCTTGACCTTGATGATATGTGAACAAATGTGTCTCATGATGAAAGTATAACATGTGCCCCACATAATTATTCAGTTTGAAACAGTTATCTTCCATAGTTCAGGGTCAAGGTCACTTCAAAATATGTGTACAATCCAACTTTGAAGAGCTCCTGTGACCTTGACCTTGAAGCAAGGTCAACCAAACTGGTATCAAAAGATAGGGCTTGCTTTGACCTATATACCCCTTGCAGCTAAGGTTGCCATTCTCAATAACGTGGGAGAAAATTGGGAAAATGTGAAAAATGACTGTTTTTGAGACCACATTTATGGCTCCTGTGACCTTGACCTTGAAGCAAGGTCAAGTCACTTTGTATGTTTTTTGAGGCCTTGTCATCATACACCATCATGCCACATTTGGTGTTGATAGACTTAATAGTCTCCGAGAAAAATCCAACGTTTAAGTTTTTTACGCCCGGACGCCCGGACGGACGGACGCCCGGACGACACGGCTCAGTACATAGACTCACTTTTGCTTCGCATGTGAGTCAAAAAAGGGCAAAGCCCACACGATTCACATGCTGAGAGGATGTGAAAAATGGCTGTTTTTAGACAACATTTACGGCCCCTGCAACCTTGACCTTGAAGCAAGGTCAAGTCACTATGTATGTTTTTTGACGCCTTGTCATCATACACCATCATGCCAAATTGGGTGTTGATAGACTTAATAGTCTCCGAGAAAAATCCAACGTTAAAGTTTTTTACAGACAACAGGACGCCCGGATGGACGACACGGGTCACCTAAGATTAAAGTATAACATGCGTACTACAATGTTACGAAGTTTGGAAGAGTTATCTGCCATAGTTCAGGGTCAAGGTCACTACAAAATATGTATACAATCCAACTTTAAAGAGCTCCTGTGACCTTGACCTTGAAGCAAGGTCAATCAAACTGGTATCAAAAGATAGGGATTACTTTGCCCTATATACCATATATAGGTCAGGTATCCAATCTCAAAAACTTCAGAGAAAATTGGGAAAATGTGAAAAATTGCGGGGGTTTTAACATTTACGGCCCCTGCGACCTTGACCTTGAAGCAAGGTCAAGTCACTATGTATGTTTTTGTACGCCTTGTCATCATACACCATCATGCCAAATTGGGTGTTGATAGACTTAATAGTCTCTGAGAAAAATCCAACGTTAATTTAAAGTTTTTATGGACGACAGGATGCCCGGAGACCCGGATGGATGACACGGTTGACCTAGTATGAAAGTATAACATGTGTACTACAATGTTATGAAGTTTAGAAGAGTTATCTTCCATAGTTCAGGGTCAAGGTCACTTCAAAATATGTATACAATCCAACTTTAAAGAGCTCCTGTGACCTTGAAGCAAGGTCAAGTCACTATGTATGTTTTTGTACGCCTTGTCATCATACACCATCATGCCAAATTGGGTGTTGATAGACTTAATAGTCTCCGAGAAAAATCCAACGTTAAAGATTTTTACGGACCACAGGACGCCCGGACGCGACACCCAGACGGACGACACGGGTGCCCTAGTATGAATGTATAACATGTGTACTACAATGTTATGAAGTTTGGAAGAGTTATCTTCCATATTTCAGGGTCAAGGTCACTTCAAAATATGTATACAATCCAACTTTAAAGACCTCCTGTGACCTTGACCTTGAAGCAAGGTCAATCAAACTGGTATCAAAAGATAGGGATTACTTTGCCCTATATACCATATATAGGTCAGGTATCCAATCTCAAAAACTTCAGAGAAAATTGGGAAAATGTGAAAAATGGCTGTTTTTTAGACAACATTTACGGCCCTTGCGACCTTGACCTTGAAGCAAGGTCAAGTCACTTTGCATGTTTTTTGACACCTTGTCATCCTACACCATCATGCCAAATTGGGTGTTGATAGACGTCTCCGAGAAAAATCCAACGTTAAAGTTTTTTACGGACGACAGTACGCCTGATCAGACAAAATGGGTGAGTACATAGACTCACTTTTGCTTCGCATGTGAGTCAAAAAACTACTGTGACTGACCTATTTCCCACTGGGTCAAACCAAACTTCTTTCTCAATAGAAACTAGTGTCATAGGCTAGACAGTGGTTTATCCTGAAAAGTGGACGGTGACCTACTTGCATATATATGAATGACATGACATTTTCACCCACCAAATATTGTTTTCTTGTTTGTGATCACCTTATTACCCAATCAAATGATACTTTCCTCTCAAAATATTTGTGTAATCATACGCAACAAATACACCAATCTTTGGGTCCAAGATTTCAAGAAACACTCACCGTTATAGCAGACTAATCACAGTTAAGAAAACGACAGGAGGCGGGGGAAAGTAATCTCTGTGGTGCATTCTCCAATCACAAGATTTGGCAGGTGAAAACGTCATCTCATGCATATGTAAATAAGTCAAACTCCACAGTTCAGGATAAATCACCATCTAGCCTATGACACTAGCTCCAATTGGTTGAAAATCAAATTGGAAACAAAATAACTATAACTGAAATTGTGTTAAATTCTTTTTAGCGAAGTGGTCACTAATGCCCAGCTCTCCCCTAATAATCATTTCTATAAAACAATGTGATTGCAGAACCCTGGGTTACTTAGAAAACAATAGCATTTGTTCTTAGTACAAGTACTTCATGCTTCCAATCCAGTAAAACCAAGTTCAGCCGGCTGGCAAGTGTAGTATTAAATTAGAGCATGGATTATTTGAATGGAAGCACATGGAATCCTTTCAAAAGTGGTTTACTTAACAGGGCCAGGGTAATGTTATGGAGAGCTTACTGTAGGTTTCAACAAGAAAATTTGTTTCCTTTTAAGATTCATCTGCACTGTACATAATGTCAGAAGATGTGTCCCTTATCCATCCCCCACCCCAGCCCTTCTTATTGGTTTCTGTAAACTCTCCTTTGCCAGTATTTGAGAACTACGTTACCACCTTAACTTTGACTCAGTCTTAAAAACAGAGAGAGAGAGAGAGAGAGAGAGAGAGAGAGAGAGAGAGAGAGAGAGAGAGAGAGAGAGAGAGAGAGAGAGAGAGAGAGAGAGAGAGAATTTACATTTACAATTGTCTACATGTAAGAGAAATCCCTCTGAAAAAGCAGTTTCTACTGAACAACATAATTAGGATGCACATCCATTTCCTAAGAAACACTGTTCTTCACTAGATCCAAGTCATGAGAGCCATTCAATGGTTCATCCACTGACCCTTTTGTGATGGCACCAAGACCTGAGCCGAGAGCACTTGATCTTGAGCCTGCAGGTATCAAATGTACTTAGCTATTGTTTGAGCAAGAACCGGCCTTTCTGACAAAGCTCAATCAATTAGTTGCAGTGTTCTGAATCAGCTTCCAATGTTACAGGATGATATGCCACTTCTGTTCAAATGTAATGTGTGCATCATTTCAATATGGATCTACACTGACACCATACAGCCGTGTATGGGACATATAAATGCATTGCATCTCTCTGAGTCTGCAGTGAATCAGTTGTTGCTGATTATGATCATAATGAATGCAGCTCAAGCAATTAGCAGCAGTGTTCTGAATCAGCTTTCTATGTTACAGGATGATATGCCACTTCTGTTCAAATGTAATGTGTGCATCATTTCAATGTGAATCTACACTGACACCATACAGGTGTGTATGGGGCATATGCATCTCTCTGCAGTGAATCAGTTGTTGCTGTATCAAACAGCAAGCTGATTATGATTATAATGAATGCAGCTTTACAGGTCTGTTTTGGTGATGTATGGCCAATGATCATGAAAATATTACTGAAGTTGATTAGAGTAAGGGCAAGTCATGATTTCCCTAGTTATTCACCTCTTATGAATCTAATAGGAGATTTAGTGGGTCAATTCTTACCCCAAACCCACTGGGAAAAGCAAATATTCAAGCTGCAGTCAGAGTTTTAGCAGATCACTTTTATTGTGCAAAACTTTTGCAATAGAAGTATTAATTGAACTCAGCAGGCATGCACTCATTCATGTACACACATTCATTGCATTTATACACACTCATTGCATTTGAACTTACATCACACACACACACACACACACAGGGGTTACAGCTGAATATTACTCTACACAGAGAGAGAGAGGGAGAACAAACGAACGAATAAATTTATTGAATAGGCCACTGGCCCCTTTCAAGTGCACAGTGTCAATACATGCCAATACACTCAAGAGAAATTTATCTAGCAGATATAAAAGCTGTCCTGCTCCGCAGACTCAAGCACATCCTGTCTACGTTTAAATGCCTTATATAAAAACATGCTAATTGATCTTGTGGTCCTCACTTGTTTACTGGACATTAAGGATGTTACCGGTTCATCGCCATTGAAATCTAAAGAAACAAATAAGATATATGCTCCCTTAAATCGTGTAATGTAGGGCAATAGTGACGGGGGGTGGGATGGGGGGTACGTCTTAGTGGTCATGTCTCTGTCCATATATATGTATTATTTATTGTCTTTATGTGTTCGTCAGTCACTTAAAAGGGTGTGTGTGTGTATTATTCTTAGTTTGTACCGCTTTGTCAACAGTTCTTAAACAGTAACTTTTACTCTTCATTGTATATTGCCCCATTTACCAGTTAACCCTTTGGTTCCAGGTGCAGTCTTATCTCTTGTCTGTGTGCAGCTGCGTGTGTGGCGTGAGTGAGGTACATGGGGTAATAATGTCCATATGTTTTTTGTATAAACGGGGTGTTAGGGTGTGCTAGCGATGCGTGCGTTTGACTTTTTGTTCTATTTCTTTTAACCTTCATCACTTAGTTTTCCTCGTGCTCGTTTTTTTAATGATGTCACTTGGCGAAATTAATTACTGTGAACAGTGAATAGAGAAGAAAATGAGTCTCTGTTTCTTCTCGCTCTCTGCAGAGTGGACACAAATTACAGCCACCACCTGTCACATATCTGTATTTATGAGTAAACAAATCTGTTATTCCCATCCTAAAACGTATGTATATCTCTAAATACTTTTTAATCTATGTCATAGAGGTACTGTTCAGTTTCAATTGATATTTTGAATAGTCTATAGAAGGAGTATCTACTACTGTTCCTAACTCGCATTTCCCAGTCAGTATAAAATCTGATAATGAGTTTTCCTCGGATGTTTCTCAGAAATGCTTTTTCGTTGGCAACCCGCTGGTTTGCCCATACGATTTTACATTCACATTCTACCAGTATCTTCTTTATTTTGGTTGCCCAAAAATCCTCATTATTTGATGTACACAGACAGCATCATCTGATATGCTCTGAAGGGTAACCTACTTTCGTCCATTTTCAAAATTTTAAGCCAGTACTTGATACTGCATAATTTGGCATTGAAAGAGGGAAACGCCCAGTGTCCCCATACACCATATCATTAGGGGTTCGTGAAGAAACATTTAGGAAGCTTTTCAGAGCATGTAGATGTACACTTTCTACCGTGCGACCATCATCCATTCCCCAAATTTCAGGCCCATACAAAAGATTCGGTTGGATCTGTGCATCAAACAGTTT
Organism: Theodoxus fluviatilis; assembly: GCA_034096865.1. Taxonomy (NCBI): domain Eukaryota; kingdom Metazoa; phylum Mollusca; class Gastropoda; order Cycloneritida; family Neritidae; genus Theodoxus; species Theodoxus fluviatilis. The sequence continues at coordinate 40,034 of JAWQFJ010026492.1, read as the reverse complement.
AAAATACACATCCGGTGTTACCTGTGAAATTCTTCTCAATGACCTAAGTAAAAGAGCAGCTCTCGCTCTACAGGCAAACTCATTTTGTGTCTCTTTTGAACACAACTTTGTAGAGAGTATGTTGCCAAGATACTTGTATCCCCTTACTACTTCTAATTGTACATGATACATCACCTAGATACCATTTTTCATGTCTGGCTAAATGTCCACCCGGTCTGTATACAACTATTTTTGTTTTATCTGTGTTGACCTTTAGGCGAAGTCTATCAGCTGCGCTTTTAAGACAGTTAAATTGTTTCTGAAGCCCAACTGCTGTGTCCGAAAGCAGAGCTACATCATCAGCAAAAAGGAGAGCAGTTAACGGGTGTATTAGACAACAGTTGTATGCCATGTTTACTATTTACAGAGATCTCTTCAATCAGAGAGTTGATTAGGTAAGAAAATAAGATTGGACTGAGTTTGCAGCCTTGTTTTAGCCCCGAGGAGCACTCAAAGAAGTCCTTTTGACCTTCCACCCCTTGTATGCAGTATTGTACCGATCTGTACATGGCTATCAAAATATGTAAGATTTTGAGGGAGAGAGAGGGAGAGAGAGACATCGAGCACAGCTCTATTGTCAAATTAAATGTATCAGAACTAAATTTTTCAGGGGGTCAACCTCAAGAGTGGTTATACAATTGCTGTGATCCAGTCCCAAGATAGTGATCTTCAAATAATGCCAGACACTTGCTCCTTCCTGTACCTTCCTATGATCCAACCCAACAACACTTACATGTACATGAATAGCAGACAGAACTGCACATAGTTACTGTAAATCTAGGACTACAAGGCGAGTATAATTATGTGAGGAAATTTTCATGTTTAGAAAAATCATTTCTTCTTTTTTACCATTACTTTATTATTTTTCAAGAAAAGTTTGTGTGCAAATCTAAATGTCTTTTTTTTTTCAACAGATGTGAATTTAAATGAGGTAGTGCAAAGAAAATGAGAAAAGAATAAGGATATGGATTTGACAGGAAGTGCAAAGTTGCCAACCTTTATGAAGCTGAGGGTGAGCACAAAATGTATGCTCTAACTAAAAAATGTTAGATGTCTTTGTTAGAATAACATTGTTAGCAAACAGAAATCCCTTTCAAGTCAATGTGTTCAAATTAAAGCAACATGTGTGGAGTGCTTTTGGTTCTATTTCTTGCAGATGCTCATGGTCATTTTCATCTCTGTGGCTGTAGCAGACTGGAAATGTTTTGTCTTAGGACAAACACACATAGAATTTCACTATTTTTGTATAGAGTTTTGGCAAGCAATTGTGACAAAATCAATAGGTTATTGTTTTAATACAAATGTATGCTGCTTTACTGAAGTAGCATGCTTGGAGGGAAAGATGAGGCATGGCATTCATACATTCAACTAGATACATTTGATTGCCAAAGCTAGAGACAAAAACATGCATATAAATAGTAGTGGTTATGGTAACCCAACTGATCCTATTTTCTTCTGACAACCCTTAAACTTTTGTTCGGATTGTGCAAAAAGAAACAGAGAAATAAACAGTAATCAATAGAATGCATACTGTCCCGTATTTCCTGCCCTATGAGCACATTCAGATCAACTATTTAGTTATTAAAAATCATTTTCAGCTATAGAGAAATGTTTCTTTTAAATATTGTGTTAAATAAAAACTTCAGAAGTTCATGCAGACCTACTGACCCCATTTCCCCCCTGCCATATCACCCTAACCACAACTTTCCCCCACCAACAGAAATTCTACTCAGCATCCACAAGGTTGGTTGGTTGGTTGGTTGGTTGGTGTTTTATGGCCTATCAGCCTTTGTAGGCTATGTAAAGCCAATAAGCATGAAATCACTTGAGTAGTTTTGAGTAAGGTGTCCCTAATTATTTGCCTCTTACGAATCGCCTAGGGAGAGGTGGGTCAATTCTTACCCCAAACCCACAGGGGGATCTTAACAAGGTCATACCTTAAGTATTCACCAGTTTAGTTCTCTAACTTGCCAACATTTACAGTCACATTTAAATGAAATCCATTACAAGAGTGCACTGGCAATGTTTCTGTTATTATGAAGTCTTTGATCCTAGGTATTATTGTATTCTTCTGATCCCATTTTCCTTCCCCACTCACCCCACCACAGACCTTATCACAGCATCTCATCATATGTGCAAATGCCATCTGGTTCTCTTTTATTATCTTCTTTTTACATATTGTTGCTTCTGTGCTGGCTGCTTAATGTGCAGCATTTGTACTAAGACTTACTTAGAGCTCACCAAGTGTAATTCCCTTTCTCAATAATAAAATTAATATATATTAGTATTACCACACACAAAACTATTCTTCTCCCCTTTGCCAATTCATTCATCCCCTTTGCCAATTCATTCATCCCCTTTGCCAATTCATTCCTCCCCTTTGCCAATTCATTCCTCCCCTTTGCCAATTCATTCCTCCCCTTTGCCAATTCATTCCTCCCCTTTGCCAATTCATTCCTCCCCAAGCAAGGCAGAAATTTCCTTCTCTGCAAGTTTCTTATTGTGCTGACAAATTTCACAACCTACATGTTCATAACTTTTGGATAGTTTCATTTTGAATCAGTTTGTGCACTCCCCCTGAGTTAACAAATGTGCCTTATATGCTGGTGTACCTTAGGTATTTTTGATTGCCTTTTTCTTTAAATATCATGGATGCATCTTACATAAGGGTGTGCCATGAAGTACAAGATTTGCCATTTGTCAAATCCCTGTGGCTTCAGGTTTTTAAACCTTAAATTTTCATTATAATTTCTATGAAGAAATTGAAGCATGAGAATGTTAAGATCCACGTGTAGATTTGGGTGTTCGATTCCAAAGAAAATGCTGATGCACACGAAAACTCATTTGAGGCTAAACTATCTGTCCTTTTTCTTAAAATATGAAAACTATGCCCAAGAGAGAGAGAGAGAGAGAGAGAGAGAGAGAGAGAGAGAGAGAGAGAGAGAGAGAGAGAGAGAGAGAGAGAGAGTGTGTGTGTGTCTGTGACAGGGATTGTAAATTCATAAAAATTTTCCACCAGAGACATTGCTAATGGGGAGGGAAGCTACAGATCTGTATTCATAGACAGGATTGATTGGATTGATGGGGTTTTACGGCCTATCAGCCTTTGTAGGCTATGTAAGGCCAGTAAGCAAGAACATTACTAGAACAGTTTAGAGTAAACGCATATCAAGTCACGGTGCCCCTAGTTATTCGCCTCTTACGAATCGCGTAGGGAGACGAGGTGGGTCAATTCTTACCCCAAACCCAGTATTCATAGACAGACAAGCACAACCCATGTTGAGACAGTAAATAATACAGTAAAACCTCTATTTTGTGACCCTCTCTTAAACGACCTCCTCTCGATTGCGACTTGAACAATTTTAACGGATGTATTTTCCTATCAAAGTGACCTCTCTTTAAACGACTTCCTCCAAAACGCGACTTGCGACTGTCAATTCTCGGCATTTTAACGACTTTTTGACCTAGATATTCCTCAAACTGCAGTCCCTTTAGAAGCACATGCAACTGCAGTAACTGTCCATTGCAAGTGATGTTATTGACACTTAGTGCAGTAGGAGTTAATTCACGATCTCTAAGGATTGTCTCGTCCAGTGACGTCTCCCGAGACCAAGCGACTTGTGGTCAAGGGGCAGACAACTTTCGTGCATTGCAGAATAACGCTTTCGCCCAGACTGGCTTGAAAAAGAAATGTTAAGCTTCGTAATAAACTTGTTGCACAAGTTTCGCTCTGCATGAAATAACTGTCTGAAATTTCCAGCCATCGCGGTTTCACTAGTTTGAGTCTCATACCCATAGGTAACAAGAAGGGTAAAGCCCACACGACTCACATGCTGAGAGGATGTGAAAAATGGCTGTTTTTTTTAGACATTTATGGCCCCTGCGACCTTGACCTTGTAGCAAGGTCAAGTCACTATGTATGTTTTTTGACGCCTTGTCATCACACACCATCATGCCAAATTGGGTGTTAATAGACTTAATAGTCTCTGAGAAAAATCCAACATTAAAGTTTTTTACGGACCACAGGACGCCCGGACGGACGACACGGGTGACCTAGTATGAAAGTATAACATGTGTACTACAATGTTATGAAGTTTGGAAGAGTTATCTTCCATAGTTCAGGGTCAAGGTCACTACAAAATATATATACAACCTTGACCTTGAAGCAAGGTCAATCAATCTGGTATCAAAAGATAGGGATTACTTTGCCCTATATACCTTATATAGGTCAGGGTATCCAATCTCAAAAACGTCAGAGAAAACTGGGAAAATGTTAAAAATGGCTGGTTTTTAGACAACATTTACGGCCCTTGCGACCTTGACCTTGAAGCAAGGTCAAGTCACTATGTATGTTTTTGTACGCCTTGTCATCATACACCATCATGCCAAATTGGGTGTTGATAGACTTTAAATAATCTCCAAGAAAAATCCAACATTATAGTTTTTACGGACGCCCGGACGGACGGACGGATGGACGAAACGGGTGAGTACATAGACTCACTTTTGCTTTACATGCGAGTCAAAAAACTGTTGCCATTATTGGAGAGCTCTGTCTCTTTTTATCCTTGTAGACCAATGTCATTCCGTCACTTTTTACTTTGAATGCTATTGCATCAAAGAAGGGTACAGCCTGGCAAAAAATGAAAAAGTTTTTACAGGACACCCCCTGGATCAACAGATTGCATACAGCATTCAATATTTCCCGATAGCATGTTTCCAAATCATCTTCAGTCATCAGTTCTTGAACAATTTCAATGAACTGTTCCTCCAAAACTGCATCTTCTTCTTTAGAAAAAAGATTCATATCTTCTTCTGCATCATATTCTTGCAGAGCAATTTCAACAAAATTCTTCTCACTGGCTGTGACACCATCAGATTGAGGTTGGGAATGTCCCCTTGCCACATTTGTATGCAAACTTGGGCAGTTCCCTATCCTCTTTGAATACAGAGGGAAAGACAATCTGCAGTGTTCCTCACTGTCTGGTAACGGATGGATGGATGGATGGATGGATGGAGTGAGTTTTACAGCCTATCAGCCTTTGTAGGCTATGCAAGGCCAGTAAGCACAAATATCTCAGGAATGGTTTAGAGCTAGCGCAAATAAAGTCATGCTGTCCCTAGTTATTCACCTCTTACAAATTGCATAGGGAGATGTGGTGGGTCTATTCTGACCCCAAACCCACAGGGGGCATCTGATAAGAGAACTAGACTACCTTGATTGCTTCTGAGCCACTTACAACATGCACAAGAAATTTACATAATCACTGCATCTTATGATGCGATGCATAGCTCATCAAACCGCATCATGTGATGCTTCATCATTGAGGCAGGTTCTTGAAGGCAGCATCCATCAGCAACCTCTATCAAGATAGCTTAGCATAATAAGCCTAGGTATCAGCTATTGTCATGTGCAGTCCATGCATAGACCGAGCAACTGGTGAAACTTCTCATTGATTCATGACAAGATTTCTGATCCATGCAGATCGCTGACAGGGTTGCACACTATGGACTGCTTAACTGCCTGAGGCAGGTGGAACTAGGTGTCAGACAGGCTACTTGCGTAGAGAGGTTGTCCAACCAAGCAGTTTATTTCATTGAGAAAACAAGAAGGGCAAAGCCCATACGACTCACATGCTTGACCTTGACATGACCTTGACCTTCAGGTGACCTTCAAGGTCAAGGTCAAACAACCAAACCTAGCAATGACATCATACACTAAGAACTACTTTACACATTTTCCTACCAAAATACATGTGACCTTGACCCAAGGTCAAGGTCATGCAACACAAAGCTGATAATTCAAGACATAGGAAGCACAATGGTGCTTATTGGCACTTTCTACCATATATGGCCACTTTTAGTGGTTCACTACCCCATTTTGGTCACATTTCATAAGGGTCAAAGTGACCTTGACCTTGATGATATGTGACCAAATGTGCCTCATGATGAAAGAATAACATGTGTACTACAATGTTATGAAGTTTGGAAGAGTTATCTTCCATAGTTCAGGGTCAAGGTCACTTCAAAATATGTATACAATCCAACTTTAAAGAGTTGCTGTGACCTTGACCTTGAAGCAAGGTCAGGTCACTGTGTATGTTTTTGAACGCCTTGTCATCCTACACTATCATGCCGAATTGGGTGTTGATAGACTTAATAGTCTCCGAGAAAAATCCAACGTTAAAGTTTTTTACGGATTAAAGGACGCCTGGACGCCTGGTCTGCCCGGACACCCGGACGGACGCCTGGACGCCCGGACGGACAACAAAGGTGACCTATTATGAAAGTATAACATGTGTACTACAATGTTATGAAGTTTGGAAAGGTTATCTTTCATAGTTCAGGGTCAAGGTCACTTCAAAATATGTATACAATCCAACTTTAAAGAGCTCCTGTGACCTTGAAGCAAGGTCAATCAAGTTGGTATCAAAAGATAGGGATTACTTTGCCCTATATACCATATATAGGTCAGGTATCCAATCTCAAAAACTTCTGAGAAAATTGGGAAAATGTGAAAAATGGCTGTTTTTTAGACAACATTTATGGCCCCTGCGACCTTGACCTTGAAGCAAGGTCAAGTCACTATGTATGTTTTTTGAGGCCTTGTCATCATACACCATCATGCCAAATTGGGTGTTGATAGACTTAATAGTCTCCGAGAAAAATCCAACGTTAAAGTTTTTCACGGACGCCCGGACGCCCGGACGGACGACACGGGTGAGTACATACTCACTTTTGCTTCGCATGTGAGTCAAAAAGGTCATGCTAATTAGCAGCGGTGACTCAAGAGTTATTGTGTTTGACCATGTTTAGAGATCAGCTGCAGGCTAAGCGTTCAGCTTTTCCGCAATAAAAGAGAAGGAATGGCTGGAGGAGCTCTCTCTCACAGCAGACACTCACTCTGACCCAACTCATGTTTAGTCCCCACACACAGACACACACACTTGTGCTTTACATTGATTTTAAAAAATGGGGGTTTTCAGTAGATAGTCCTACTGTTTTTCTTTTTTCAAGATGCAAGACTGAGACTACTCACAAGTGTGTGTGTGTATGTTTTTCAAAATGTCAGGTATACAGTAGATTCATCTGAACATACTTTTAGCTGATGATTGTTTACTTAAATATGGCTCATAGTGAAGACAGCACACAGTAACCGAATTAGTTTACCTTTTTAAAAAAATATCTTAAATATAAAAAAATTAAGTTTGGGACTGGACCTTGAGGAAAATATAGGGCTGGATGGGATTAGCACATTTTAGCGGCAGGGGGGATGGGCATGGGGTGCCTTGTCAACTTTCAAGGGCCCTCTATAGATGACATAATGTGGCCAGGGCTACTGACAGAGAACTAGAAGGTCTGAAAGAGCGACTTCCACAGAAAGGATATGCTAATGTCATCACTGTGTCCTGAGGCTGTTAGTAGTACTCCAAATGGAAAACTGTAGACTTTCTATGGGGTGTGTTGTCTTGTATGACATTCTTTTTCCAGTCAAACAGTAAATTGATCATTTTTAATGATAATAATTTTATATATATGGAATAATTTTCTAAATAGAGATTTTGAATGAGGTGATTCCAGGTTCCCAAGCAGTAGGTAGTAATCTAATAAGCAGATGAATATCATTTTTACTGTGACCTGTCCATTGTATTGATGAATGGATAAAATTTACTTTATGGACATCATAATAAAAAGGAATTTCAGGCAGATCAATACACCCAAGGGAAGTAAATATTTTATATCACACACACACCCAACCACCCTGTTTTCATCTTTCAGGGTTTGTGCAGTTTGTAGGGTTGTGTGCATTCCTTGTGTGGTACTTAAGAATAACCTTCTTCACAAAAAATGTTTTAACCCTCTGGACGCCATTAATTTTTCACGGGTTTTACTCCCTGCAGCCAGTTATTTTCTGGGCGTGTCCAAAAACCGAGACCCCTCTTCTGTTTAAAAATATACAATTATTTTATTATTTGCTATAGAGGCAAACTTTTTGGAGGAAAGATGGAAAATTGAATGCTCTCTCTGATAGACCCACTGAAATGTATGTCCATGCAATTCAATATGATAAGAAAAAAACCCTGAGACAACACAAATAAAAAAAAAACGTGTCGAGTGCCACCGACTTACTCGAGAATAAATTCCCGCATCGCTTCCTTTCTTCGCCCTTACTTGACCAGCGTAGCGATTCGTTTCGTCGACCATCAAGTCAACGACTTTATTATTTGAAATAGAGATGAAAAGCATTCGATTTAGATACCTCATCGGGCACATGTTGAGGAGAATCCATGCACGAATTCAGAGCGAATTTAGAAGTTACCGATCGAGGTAGACACGCTGCTGCGCGATTTTGATTGCACACGCTGGCCCAGAAATGGCTGAGCTCGATCCTGATGAAGAGCAAATCTTTGAAATATTGTTCGATTCTGACTCGGAAGAAGAATTGCATCGCTTCACAGAGGAAGATTTGGTCGAGTTTGCCACAGCAACCATGAGTGGTCATAGTCATACGCAGACGGAATCTTCGACTGGGCTGGTTCAACTTCGATTTCGTCAGCAGTCACTCAGTCACTGTCAGTCTGTGGCAAACTCGAAGAAATCTTCCTCTGTGAAGCCATGGAATTCTTCTTCCGAGTCAGAATCGAACAATATTTCAAAGATTTGCTCTTAATCAGGATCGAGCTCAGCCATTTCTGGGCCAGCGTGCGCAGTCGAAATTGCGCAGCAGCGTGTCTATCTCGATCGGTAACTTCTAAATTCGCTCTAAATCCGCGCACATGCAGTGAAAAAATATGGCGACTGTTATTATGAAAGCGAGGCTCTTCTGCGCAGTCTCCATGCATAGAGAGCTCTCACAATCCCAAGATTCATAGCAAACGGCGCCAGATTCAAACATGCCTATCCGTCTGTCGACTGTATCCGCCGACGGCTGTGAGGGGAGGTAACAACGTCGGCGGTTATGACCGCCGACGGTGCACAGAGGGTTAAGTACATTTTTGCCTTGTTCAGTTGCTTGCGTGCATGTGCACACACACACTTCATTTTTCTCCACATACTTTAGTAGGTTCTAAAATGGTAAAGATGTAGTTTTACATAGCGACATTACCCATGTCTGGGTCTTTAATATACTAGGCCAACTGATCAATCCCTCACAGACACCTGACAACACATAGATAAGACACACACAGTCAGGTACCAGCACCAACTACATGCCCTGGTGAATATTCCAATCCAGCGTTGGCTCATAGCTGCATGCAATGATTAATTGCACAACAGCGCACATTTGCTGCCCCCAAAGGTTTACTCCTGGTAGGATGCAATGAAAGTTAAGCACCTTGCTCAGGGTTGCACCTCCTGAGCTGCAAGCAACTGCAGATCAAGTTTGCTAACTACTTGGCCATTAAGCCCTACCATTGCATGCTCTAAAAACTAAATGCACACATGATCCTATCGTGATATTTTTTTCACTCTCTCTCCTTGTGACATGATCAGATCAATTTCCATTTGAACAAATAATTCATATCTACTTAAGGGTAAACCAATGTCTCCCCTTGCTCCAATACAAATTCAACACACACACATTGTGACATGGTTTGCACTTATTTGCACATATGCAACTAGATCTAAGGGAGTAAATGCAAGGGGTTTAGAACTTTAGTGTACAATTTCTCAACACGAAATAAGTAGCAACAAATGTGTGTGTGCATACATGCATTTGTATGCGTGCATGTGTGTGTGCCATCACTACTCAGGTGCACCCTTGGGTTCCGAGATATGTTTAGCAGTTGCATGAATTTTTGCTCTCTACATGCATGCACTGAAGTACATAAATGCACAAGATCTACTGAAGTGAACGCATGCATGTAGGCACCCCCACAATTAACAGTGCACTTCCATGGCATGCAATTGCACAATATTGTGGGCACAACACACACAAAACACTTTCCAACCTTCAATATTGTACTAATAGAGAAATAGTTATTGTACTGTTTCCTAGTAAATTTAATTCATCAGTCCTGAATAGTTACTTCAACTTCCAAGAAACATTAAAGTGTGATGGATATTTTAGTCAACTATTTGATTATCAGTGGCCAGGCATGAGAATCTTGTTCCACAGTTTCAATGTAATGGTTCATGTATCATATTCACCAATGAACAAGTATGAATATTTTATGAATACCATGCAAGGGTACTTCAATTTATGTACATGAAAATGATGAAGTTGATCTATTGAAATCAAGAACAGAACAAAATAATTCAGTAACTATTGAGACATAAATAACCGGTAACACATCATTGCTGGCTTAGTGGTTTTATCATTCTAAATAACTTTCATGTTTCGGACTGGACGTTGAATAGTTTAATCGACTACTAGGTCTATATGTAGATGCACTACATCATACACGTAGCTTTATGTTTGTGTACAACATCTCATCTAGTGCCTCATGCAGCCAACCCGTAGCCCCAACTGAAGTCGCAGTCCACTATGGCAAAACCAAAGCATGGGACGGTCAGTTCAATTTGGATCCATTTGAACTTGAAGATAATTATGTAGGCAAATCGCGGCGAATATTGCATCAACAAGTCAGCACACTACGACGTGCGTGACACACAAACAAAAATAGATTACCCTATTATGCTACCAAGCACAATTACTGATACCAGGTGCGGAGGTCACTGCTGCGGTGGACATACACCGAGTGACATTACACCCTTACTACGGCCGCCCTGTTCATTCTCATGTGGGACGCATCGGTGATCAAGTCCGGACTTCGGAAGGTTTAAACATAAACTCATTTCATTAAGATCTGTCTTCAATGCATAGAACATCCCATCTATAGTATAGTTCGTTGTTCATGAAAGAATACTTGACAGACAATTCTATTCTAATTCGTTTGATAGAAGCGCATTGCAACCATCGCGTTTCTCGTCAACATTGATCTGGTCGACTGGCCAACAATGGACAGGTGCGAATTCGCCATTTGCGTAAAATTCAGTCTCACTGAAACAACGGAAAGTTATTACATCCTGAGACTGTCTACTACTTCTTATGAAATGTCCTATCCTGCTTCTGGGCGGCAATTCGCAAGCTGGAAACATCAGACCGCTGTTCCGATTTCCGCGGTTACTTCTACTTCGAGCAAATTAACAGAATTGGGTATCGCGTAGTGCGAGTCGTAGGTAACTTCAAACAGGTCCTATCCACCCGCAAGCTTATAAAACGAAAATCCTGCACAGTTGAGGCGCAAATGCCTTTAACGGCGTCCCCATAGCGCTTACCACCGTACTCCCGCAAATTTTATCAACGAAATATTATTCTAAAGTACTCACCAAGCATGTAACATGCCAACAAATGTTCGGGGTTTACAAATTTCACTACATGGACAGATTTAACCTTTAACCCCAAACCGTTCGGTAAGTTCTGAAAGCTATTATAGACAAATAAACAACACCTAGTTCACCGTAGTCTAACAATAAGGTAAAATAAATCAGCAATAAGCTACATGTAAGGCCTCAACGCTGCTAGACTCGAGCCTTAGCGAGTATTTGCGAAACTTTGACAGATAATTCAAACGCAATTCATTGTGACGTCACATATGCAGCCGTAGTTCATTGGTTGTTATTTTGGAAGCACAAAGGCAGCCCGCCCGCCTCTCTGTTCGAAGCCAAGCCATTGGATGGTGAAAATAGACGACTCCCATCGCAGTGAAGCAGTCACACGAGAGTCACTGCTGCGTTTGCAACGCACTGTGACCTATGAGTGTCCATGGATGGGCGTACTCACATTCACACACACATGCACTCTCTCTCTCTCTCTCTCCAGTTTCGGAACGAAATCTTCGTTAAAACAATGCTAGCTGGTGCATAGGCGAAACTGATATTGATACTGCGAATTGCCCGTTGTTTACAACTATATTATGTATTCTGTGCTAAGGCAGGTAAAAAGACATTCTGTAAACCAGAGTCAGATAGGCAAAATCTCTAGTTTACTAGAATGGTAAAAAGATGGCTGTCCTGACCCAACTGTTTAAGGGGAGATAACTTCTTTCGACCCAAATGGAGTGAGTACTTCATGCACGACGGCCAAAGTGCAGTTTAAATTCACACACACACACACACACACACACACACACACACACACACACACACACACACACACACACACACACACACACACCTACCTCATTCTTTAAAAAGGTGGCCTCAATGTAGAGTAAAAATTCTGTGCAGAGATCCCCCGTGGGTTCGGGGTAAGAATTGACCCACCGCATCTCCCCACGCGACTCGTAACTAGGGACACCGTGACTTGATTATAGCGTTTACTCTAAACTGTTCTAGTAATTTTCGTGCTAAATGGCCTTGCATAGTCTACAAGGCTGATAGGCCGTAAAACACTGTCCATCCATCCATCTCTGCAGAAAGTTCTGAAGTTATTAATTCTGTGAGGGGAAACTATACAGTGTGTGAGCTTTTCAAAGAACCCCCACCCCCCACCTCTCTCTCCATTTGTCTGCGCGCGCCCTTATTCCCCTACTGGTGAAAAGTAGTTATGTAGAGTGCATACAGGTACATGTTCTGAGTCCAATAAACGCGTTCCCAGTCATATTGCATGGATCTATAATAATTATAGATCCGTGTCATATTGTAATGAGCCGGCATGACCTCTACAGTAAAATGTTCAGTTCAGTTCAATTCAGTACAATCGCTCTCTCTCTCTCTCTCTCTCTCTCTCTCTCTCTCTCTCTCTCTCTCTCTCTCTCTCTCCTCTCTCTCTCTCTCTCTCTCTCTCACGTACTACACTTCAATATTTTGCTTCAAGGGCTGGATGTTAGAAAGGCACTATATATAGTGCCTAATTTACTACCTCAGCAAAATAAAGTTCTCTCTCTCTCTCTCTCTCTCTCTCTCTCCTCTCTCTCTCTCTCTCTCTCTCTCTCTCTCTCTCTCTCTCTCTCTCTCTCTCTCTCTCTCTCTCTCTCTCCCTCTCTCTCTCTCTCTCTCTCTCTCTCTCTCTCTCTCTCGAGAAGAAGAAGATGAAGAAGAAGAAGAAGAAGAAGAAGAAGAAGAAGAAGAAGAGGAGGAGGAGGAGGAGGAGGAGGGAGGAGGAGGAGGAGGAGGAGGAGGAGGAGGAGGAGGAGGAGGAGGAGGAGAAGAATTACTGAGTGGATAATTATTCAGGGCTCTATTCTAGGAAGAATGGCCACCACAGGGCTTTATTCTTGGGAGAATGGACAGAACAGGGCTCTATACTTGGAAGAATGGCCACTACAGAGCTCTATACTTGGAAGAATGGACAGTACACGGCTTGGAAGAATGGACATCACAGGGCTCTATACTTGGAAGAATGGACATCACAGGGCTCTATACTTGGAAGAATGGACAGTACACGGCTCTATACTTGAAAGAATGGACAATACAGGGCTCTATACTTCGAAGAATGGACACTACAAGGCTCTGTACTTGAAAGAATGGACACTACAGGGCTCTATACTTCGAAGAATGGACACTACAGGGCTCTATACTTCGAAGAATGGACACCATAGAGCTCTATACTTCGAAGAATGGACACCATAGAGCTCCATTCTTGGAAGAATGGACAATACACGGTTCTATACTTGGAAGAATGGACACTACATGACTCTATACTCAGAAGAATGGACAGTACACGGATCTATACTTGGAATAATGGACACTACAGGGCTCTATACTTGGAAGAATGGGCAGTATACGGCTCTATACTTGGAAGAGTGGACAGTTAATGGCTCAGTTCTTTGAAGAGTGGACTCTTTAGGATTCTATCCTTGGAAAAGTGGAAAGCTCATAACTCAACTCTAGGAAGAGTAGACACTATAGGACTCTCTTCTCAGAAGAGTGGACATCATATGGCTCAATTCATTGAAGACTGGACACTAGTGGACATCATATGGCTCAATTCATTGAAGACTGGACACTAGTGGACATCATATGGCTCAATTCATTGAAGACTGGACACTAGTGGACATCATATGGCTCAATTCATTGAAGACTGGACACTAGTGGACATCATATGGCTCAATTCATTGAAGACTGGACACTAGTGGACATCATATGGCTCAATTCATTGAAGACTGGACACTAGTGGACATCATATGGCTCAATTCATTGAAGACTGGACACTAGTGGACATCATATGGCTCAATTCATTGAAGACTGGACACTAGTGGACATCATATGGCTCAATTCATTGAAGACTGGACACTAGTGGACATCATATGGCTCAATTCATTGAAGACTGGACACTAGTGGACATCATATGGCTCAATTCATTGAAGACTGGACACTAGTGGACATCATATGGCTCAATTCATTGAAGACTGGACACTAGTGGACATCATATGGCTCAATTCATTGAAGACTGGACACTAGTGGACATCATATGGCTCAATTCATTGAAGACTGGACACTAGTGGACATCATATGGCTCAATTCATTGAAGACTGGACACTAGTGATCTATTCATGAAAGAGTGGATGTTATAGCGCTCTATTCTCGAAAGAGTGGACAGTATACGGCTCTATTTAAGGAAGAGTGTAAATTGCCTCACAAAAAAATCAGAATTCCGTTGACTCTGCTTTTCAGATATCCAACACTGCCATTCTTTCTTGTACACAATGCATGGAAAAGAAAGTCCATGCCAGTTCACCTATGGCTAGAAGCCAGTCTGTTCGGTACGACCACGAATGTCGCACTGCTAAAAGCGGTGCAAGAAAATCCCCGTCCCAGTAAAGGACAACACAATCTCTACTGCACAAAGAAATATATCTGGCTCACAGGAAAAATACAAAAGCTTAAGCTGTGCGGAGAAAGGCATTACATTTACTTCACCAGCTATGCGCTCATAGTATAGCACATACTTGGTTATTAGCAAGGAACACAATGCATAAAGATGGGCACTGTTGACAGCGATTTGAACTCTTTGAAAGATCGCTTTGAAAAACTTTGATTAATAATGATGCAATCATGTCATTGGAAAGCATCATAGGAGACTCCCCAACAGCTGAGCTTACCGTAACTAATTCAATTCTAGCCGACACCATTACGTTGGGTGCGGTAAGGGCAGCTCTTCAAAAATAAAGACAAAGAGATCAGAATGGATAGATAATTTTCCTGGCAAGTCCGACAACGCTGGCTGTGATAAAATCGACCCTTTTCTGACGAAGCTGTACATCATTCTCTATGACTCCCACTACTTTCCTCGTGAATGGACTGAATATTTCAATTTTGAAGCTCTTGATGAATGACATGTGCTCTCGGATTATTTTCGGCGATACCGGTGGGTAGAGTAGAGTAGAGTAGAGTAGATTCTTTGGCTTGCTTAAGGCCTCCGCACACGAGGCAACTCCACTTGGGCAACTCGATTGCTCGCCATACATTGCTTCGTGTGCAATGTCGGTTGAAAGCAACTGACATTCCAAGCAACTTTTCACGCCACCAGCAACTGAGTTGCTCGAGTTTTGGGGGCAGTGGCGTGCCACTCCAGCCACTCTCTGTGAATCCACCAAGAGCTTCGTTCTCGTGTTCTCGCGACTATTGCACATTTAATGGCGGACATAGTCTTCGCTTCGCACAGAAAACGCTGAATTTGGGGACACTAGAAACCCCATCAAAAGAAAATGTAAACCATAAACAGCATTAATGTATCAAAGCTGTATGTTGAATGCATCCATAGTCGTGAAAGCTCGTACATTTTAAATTTCGAAATGCAGGTCACACACAGAACCATGTGTCCGCGGGTCGACGTGTTCGCAACGTGGCGAGAGGTGAAAGGTCACAGTGGAAGCATGTGCGAGCTGCAGTCTTCAGCATTGCCTGCTACATGGCAAGCAACCAGCCGCAAGCAACGTGGCAAGAGACTTTGGTTGCCTCGTGTGCGAGGCCTTTAGGCGACCAGGGCCTGTCGCCGATTCAGGTGGCTCTGGCTGTATTTTCATTGTTCTTCAACGTGAACGTTGTGGGTTGTGTCGATTGCACTTGCAACTGTAAAGCTATCATCTGTGCCTTGTATTTGACCAAAGGGCTGCCAGACCCCAACTATATTTTACTTTGAAACTACGTTTGATGTTGTCTATAATATAATTTTTTACGTTAGAGACTCATAACGACTGAACACTGCAGTTCATGAATATTGACACTACGCGCCGTTTGCCGACCCGTTTTGTCTTGCAGTCGTACACAGAGTCAGTCTTTTACTCATATTTTTGCGCCCGAATCTAAAACTGTAAAGGTGAGTGTTCTCTGGCGAAGAATCTGATAATGAGTCAAACGAATCTTGCCAGAAAAGGATAGTGGACATTCTAAACCAGGTTCCATCGGGCTGAATCACTGACCTGGACCTAACTCACAGGCTCGGCAAAAGAAATGGCAACAAAACTAGACCACTGGTTGTCGGACTCCTCTGCAGCATCGAGTAGCACTCCTCGCAGGTTCAGAGAGCTCGAGTACGGAGTGGCCAGAGACCTGACCAAATATCAAAGAAGTATGATACAGCAGGTCAAGAATGAAGAGAAAATCGGCTTCTTCCGTGCTGGTAAGTTTTTGCATCAAGCAGAGACAACAGCCGTTGAGGTGACGGTCCAGCTTGCTTTCTCCACCAATACCCCGATGTTGAAACCGGTCACGAACCCGACCGTGCACTCCAAAGCAGCCCAGCCACCAGCCATGACCATCCTGCACAGGTGATCGTGTCCCCAGTCTCACAAGAAGCTATAGCTCGTCCTCATTAGCATGTCCCGGATGTAAGCCTGCTCCGGATTAACTTTTGCAGCGTACCCCGGACGTCAGCCCCAAGTCTCCAAAGCCAGCAGGTACCCATTTTGGACCTGCTGACCCCTGACCTGCTCGGCTTTGAGATCACGGCCAACTATGGACACAGGTCCCATAACGACTACCAGTCCCAGCTGGAGATCCGACGTGGACTATGTCTTCAGTCTCCGTCCGAGGAGTACTTGCGCAGGGTCGTGCACAAATTTCCGCGCCACCTATGCTCCCAGCTGGAGATCCGACGTGGACTATGTCTTCAGTCTCCGTCCGAGGAGTACTTGCGCAGGGTCGTGCACAAATTTCCGCGCCACCTATGCCGCCAACATTGACGGCACAACAACTCAGGACAATCACTGCAGATAGGGGTGCGGCCAAGGCCCTGCAGCTGCCAACTACACAGACGAGGCGACTACTCCCGCAAATATATTCAAGCTCCTAAACTGGATCGTTAATGGATTTCTATCAAAGCTAAAAGAAGATGACTTTATACCTTATTCAACATTACATTACATACACTTTTTCGTCAAAATTATGGAAATTAAAGTCACATTTCACTGACAAATGAGGTAAATGGTTATGTTCAACAGAAGCTTCGCAATGCAAAACGAAAAACTGTATTAAACAAACAAAACGGTTATTGCACTGCCAGAGGTTCAGATTATATTGCAGTTCTGCAATGGTCGGTGTTTAAAATACTTATGGCGTTGGTATACAAGATGGATGGTATCTGTGTGTGTGTTTTTGTATGTGTATCTGTGTGTGTGTTTTTGTATGTGTATCTGTGTGTGTGTTTTTGGGGACGGAATCTTTGACTGCGAGGTATCAGTCCGGAGAGGAATTCTGTGTGGAGAGACTTTCTTTTATGTGTCTGACAGAGTCACATCTGAACTATTTTGATGGCTTACATATATTCTACGACTGTGATTATGTAAACATTCATTTCCACATCCTTATACTAATACATTAGTGGAAGTAATATGCCGATTCTCTCTTTTCTTTTCTTTTTGTTATCATCTTTAAGGCATAGAAAATGCACATGAGTACTTTTCATAATTAGATATTTGCAACCATTTTTGACTCACATGCGAAGCAAAAGTGAGTCTATGTACTCAGCCGTGTCGTCCGTCCGTCCGTCCGTCCGTCCGTCCGGGCGTAAAAAACTTAAACGTTGGATTTTTCTCGGAGACTATTAAGTCTATCAACACCAAATGTGGCATGATGGTGTATGATGACAAGGCCTCAAAAAACATACATAGTGACTTGACCTTGCTTCAAGGTCAAGGTCACAGGAGCCATAAATGTGGTCTCAAAAACAGTCATTTTTCACATTTTCCCAATTTTCTCCCACGTTATTAAGAATGGCGACCTTAGCTACAAGTGGTATATAGGTCAAAGCAAGCCCTATCTTTTGATACCAGTTTGGTTGACCTTGCTTCAAGGTCAAGGTCACAGGAGCTCTTCAAAGTTGGATTGTATACATATTTTGAAGTGACCTTGACCCTGAACTATGAAAGATAACTGTGTCAAACTTAATAATTATGTGGGGCACATGTTATACTTTCATCATGAGACACATTTGGTCACATGTCATCAAGGTCAAGGTCACTTTGACCCTTATGAAATGTGACCACAATGGGGTAGTGAACCACTAAAAGTGACTATATCTCATGGTAGAAAGTGCCAATAAGCACCATTGTGCTTCCTATGTCTTGAATTAACAGCTTTGTGTTGCATGACCTTGGATGACCTTGACCTTGGGTCAAGGTCACATGTATTTTGGTAGGAACAATGTGTAAAGCATTTCTTTGTGTATGATGTCATTGGTAGGTTTAGTTGTTTGACCTTGACCTTGAAGGTCACCTGAAGGTCAAGGTCATATAAAGGTCAAGGTCAAGCATGTGAGTCGTATGGGCTTTGCCCTTCTTGTTATTTGGTGTCTGGCTCAAGTACCGTTCTAAATATTTTGTTCTGAGTTGCTGGTATGCTGGGCACGATACAAGAAAGTGTTCGTCATTTTCTATTTCTCAGCAAAATGGACATTTTGTGTCTTGGGTACATTATACCTTCTATTGTTACTCAGATCATTTATACCAAATCTGAAGCGAATGAATAGATCCCTGAATTTTTAAATAAATAGGGTAACTAAATAGTTTTCCAAGCCTATGAATGATGCATACCATGAAAACCTGCCGCTGCCCTTATTTTCCGAATTCCAGTCTTGGAGATAGCTGTCTTGCATTCCTATTTCAAGCTGTGACAAGAAATGCTTAGCATCACCTGCTCCACCTTACAGCTATGCACACAAAGCCGAAACGGACTTTAAATACGCAGCTCTTCACCGTTTCGTTCACACTTAATACGTGAATTCAAAAGCATTACCAATTCTTGTTTAGGAAGCCGATATACCTTCATTCGGCAAAGCATAAGCCAATATTTAATGATCCTTGCACTGCTGTTGATTGCAATTTGGGATCCTATGGTCTAGTCCTCCCTTTTTTTTGCAAACAAAAGTATGCGTTCTCTCTACTTTTATGTGTCTTTTGATACCCCAGATTTCGAAACCGTACAGAAGGGTAGATTGAACTCGCGTCAAATATAGGGGAAACGTTAGAAGACGTACTATGCAGACCCCATAGAACTCTTAATATTAATGTACACCGTTTTGTTTTCCTCTGGTAGCTAGGTCATTTATGGTAGCATCTACGAACAGTTTCTTTGTGAATATATAACCAAGATGCTTATATTAATTCACAACCTCTAGTCGAACTCTGTCCAGAGACCATTTTTCACCCAGTGCTAGATGCCGGCCTCTTCTGAACAGCATTACTTTCGTTTTGTCTGTGTTAACCTTCAAGTCTAATTTGTTTTTGCTTTTTATGCGCAAGAGGTTACGTCGCTGGCTCTGTAGACCCATGGATGTAGTTGATACAAGCACTACGTCATCGGCAAACAGCATAAGAAACACTTCCATTATGCCGGCTATCATGTGTACCCTGTCTTTACCTTCCTTTCGCACATAGTCAGTAACTGAATGGATATAGAGAAAAACAAGTAAAGAACTCTGAATCGTCCCTTGTTTTACGCTAGAGGGACAATCAACGAATTCGGACAGCTCATGCCCCCAACGCATGCACCCCCTTGAACTTTGCTGTAAATGGCCTTTAACATCAACATGAATTTTGTCAAAAGACGTGCACCTTTAAGAACTTTCCAAAGCATTTTGCGATTAACATATCAAAAGTCATTTGCAAATAACGAAAATTACACACAGCTTTCCACGTCTGTCCCCGTTTAGATGTTTCAATATCATAGCATAAAAGGTATAAATATGGTCAATTGTCGAGTGCTGGGTTTGAAACCCAGCCTGTTTAGCACATAATGTAATCTTCTAGCTCCATCCAAATACGTAAACGCGTTGCAAAGGTAATTGTATGGATTTTACAACCTACATTTAACTATGAAATCCCTGTGTAGTTTTCATGACCACGTCTCGGGAAAAAGGTGAAATTAAAAAGTGCATTAAACAATTTTGTTAGGAATGGGATGATATCTTCATTTGCTGTCTTGTAGCAGCCACTGTGTACATGTATGCCACTTAAGCCTGTGGCCTTCTCTGATCGTTATCTATTTATGGCGCTTATAACTTCCTCCTAGTAGATCTGTGCGTCATGCGTTGCTACTTCATTCGTAATTTGGAACTAAATTTCCATTTGAACATACTTGCAAAGTAGGTCCGTGCTTTTACACTTATGCCTGGATGAAGAGATGGCCATTGTGTTATCTTTGAACTATGCCCCAGAACGTTAAGGAAATTGACAGGGAGTGCATAAGAGTGTTAGGCGCTTCTGAAAAATATTTCCTATTTTTCTCCTTAATCAGGTATTTGTCCTTGCGTCTAGTTTCCATATATTGCTCCTTGGTATCTACATTTTTGCATCCGCTAAATCTTCTCAGCGCACCCATGGTTACAGTTTTACTGTGTCCACATGCATTTCACAGTCAAACCAGGGAGATGATCGTTTTACTTACAAGTGGCAATTGAGCCTTATCTCTCTCTTTAAGCATTCTGCACTTTGCACTAAGGTCTGGGTAAACAGCATGACAGCCGCATCTGCTGAACTATTAATTGCTGCAGTTGCCATCGCTAAATGCTCAGCAAACTCCGCCGGCATGGTTTGCCTGTTAACTACTTTCTTCAGTTTTGTTTGTGTCATAAGATAGCTAACAATAAGACCCAGATCTCTCTCACGACGAACTGAGAGCAGTGCTCATACGACAACACGTGTAGTCGTATGAGAACCTGCTCTCAGTACGTCGTGAGAGAGATCTGGTCTGTATGTTAGCTATCTTATGACACAAACAAAACTGAAGAAAGTAGTTAACAGGCAAACCATGCCGGCGGAGTTTGCTGAGCATTTAGCGATGGCAACTGCAGCAATTAATAGTTCAGCAGATGCGGCTGTCATGCTGTTTACCCAGACCTTAGTGCAAAGTGCAGAATGCTTAAAGAGAGAGATAAGGCTCAATTGCCACTTGTAAGTAAAACGATCATCTCCCTGGTTTGACTGTGAAATGCATGTGGACACAGTAAAACTGTAACCATGGGTGCGCTGAGAAGATTTAGCGGATGCAAAAATGTAGATACCAAGGAGCAATATATGGAAACTAGACGCAAGGACAAATACCTGATTAAGGAGAAAAATAGGAAATATTTTTCAGAAGCGCCTAACACTCTTATGCACTCCCTGTCAATTTCCTTAACGTTCTGGGGCATAGTTCAAAGATAACACAATGGCCATCTCTTCATCCAGGCATAAGTGTAAAAGCACGGACCTACTTTGCAAGTATGTTCAAATGGAAATTTAGTTCCAAATTACGAATGAAGTAGCAACGCATGACGCACAGATCTACTAGGAGGAAGTTATAAGCGCCATAAATAGATAACGATCAGAGAAGGCCACAGGCTTAAGTGGCATACATGTACACAGTGGCTGCTACAAGACAGCAAATGAAGATATCATCCCATTCCTAACAAAATTGTTTAATGCACTTTTTAATTTCACCTTTTCCCGAGACGTGGTCATGAAAACTACACAGGGATTTCATAGTTAAATGTAGGTTGTAAAATCCATACAATTACCTTTGCAACGCGTTTACGTATTTGGATGGAGCTAGAAGATTACATTATGTGCTAAACAGGCTGGGTTTCAAACCCAGCACTCGACAATTGACCATATTTATACCTTTTATGCTATGATATTGAAACATCTAAACGGGGACAGACGTGGAAAGCTGTGTGTAGTTTCCGTTATTTGCAAATGACTTTTGATATGTTAATCGCAAAATGCTTTGGAAAGTTCTTAAAGGTGCACGTCTTTTGACAAAATTCATGTTGATGTTAAAGGCCATTTACAGCAAAGTTCAAGGGGGTGCATGCGTTGGGGGCATGAGCTGTCCGAATTCGTTGATTGTCCCTCTAGCGTAAAACAAGGGACGATTCAGAGTTCTTTACTTGTTTTTCTCTATATCCATTCAGTTACTGACTATGTGCGAAAGGAAGGTAAAGACAGGGTACACATGATAGCCGGCATAATGGAAGTGTTTCTTATGCTGTTTGCCGATGACGTAGTGCTTGTATCAACTACATCCATGGGTCTACAGAGCCAGCGACGTAACCTCTTGCGCATAAAAAGCAAAAACAAATTAGACTTGAAGGTTAACACAGACAAAACGAAAGTAATGCTGTTCAGAAGAGGCCGGCATCTAGCACTGGGTGAAAAATGGTCTCTGGACAGAGTTCGACTAGAGGTTGTGAATTAATATAAGCATCTTGGTTATATATTCACAAAGAAACTGTTCGTAGATGCTACCATAAATGACCTAGCTACCAGAGGAAAACAAAACGGTGTACATTAATATTAAGAGTTCTATGGGGTCTGCATAGTACGTCTTCTAACGTTTCCCCTATATTTGACGCGAGTTCAATCTACCCTTCTGTACGGTTTCGAAATCTGGGGTATCAAAAGACACATAAAAGTAGAGAGAACGCATACTTTTGTTTGCAAAAAAAAGGGAGGACTAGACCATAGGATCCCAAATTGCAATCAACAGCAGTGCAAGGGTCATTAAATATTGGCTTATGCTTTGCCGAATGAAGGTATATCGGCTTCCTAAACAAGAATTGGTAATGCTTTTGAATTCACGTATTAAGTGTGAACGAAACGGTGAAGAGCTGCGTATTTAAAGTCCGTTTCGGCTTTGTGTGCATAGCTGTAACAGTGTAAGGTGGAGCAGGTGATGCTAAGCATTTCTTGTCACAGCTTGAAATAGGAATGCAAGACAGCTATCTCCAAGACTGGAATTCGGAAAATAAGGGCAGCGGCAGGTTTTCATGGTATGCATCATTCATAGGCTTGGAAAACTATTTAGTTACCCTATTTATTTAAAAATTCAGGGATCTATTCATTCGCTTCAGATTTGGTATAAATGATCTGAGTAACAATAGAAGGTATAATGTACCCAAGACACAAAATGTCCATTTTGCTGAGAAATAGAAAATGACGAACACTTTCTTGTATCGTGCCCAGCATACCAGCAACTCAGAACACAATATTTAGAACGGTACTTGAGCCAGACACCAAATAACAAGAAGGGCAAAGCCCATACGACTCACATGCTTGACCTTGACCTTTATATGACCTTGACCTTCAGGTGACCTTCAAGGTCAAGGTCAAACAACTAAACCTACCAATGACATCATACACAAAGAAATGCTTTACACATTGTTCCTACCAAAATACATGTGACCTTGACCCAAGGTCAAGGTCATCCAAGGTCATGCAACACAAAGCTGTTAATTCAAGACATAGGAAGCACAATGGTGCTTATTGGCACTTTCTACCATGAGATATAGTCACTTTTAGTGGTTCACTACCCCATTGTGGTCACATTTCATAAGGGTCAAAGTGACCTTGACCTTGATGACATGTGACCAAATGTGTCTCATGATGAAAGTATAACATGTGCCCCACATAATTATTAAGTTTGACACAGTTATCTTCATAGTTCAGGGTCAAGGTCACTTCAAAATATGTATACAATCCAACTTTGAAGAGCTCCTGTGACCTTGACCTTGAAGCAAGGTCAACCAAACTGGTATCAAAAGATAGGGCTTGCTTTGACCTATATACCACTTGTAGCTAAGGTCGCCATTCTTAATAACGTGGGAGAAAATTGGGAAAATGTGAAAAATGACTGTTTTTGAGACCACATTTATGGCTCCTGTGACCTTGACCTTGAAGCAAGGTCAAGTCGCTATGTATGTTTTTTGAGGCCTTGTCATCATACACCATCATGCCACATTTGGTGTTGATAGACTTAATAGTCTCCGAGAAAAATCCAACGTTTAAGTTTTTTACGCCCGGACGGACGGACGGACGGACGGACGGACGGACGACACGGCTGAGTACATAGACTCACTTTTGCTTCGCATGTGAGTCAAAAATGGTTGCAAATATCTAATTATGAAAAGTACTCATGTGCATTTTCTATGCCTTAAAGATGATAACAAAAAGAAAAGAAAAGAGAGAATCGGCATATTACTTCCACTAATGTATTAGTATAAGGATGTGGAAATGAATGTTTACATAATCACAGTCGTAGAATATATGTAAGCCATCAAAATAGTTCAGATGTGACTCTGTCAGACACATAAAAGAAAGTCTCTCCACACAGAATTCCTCTCCGGACTGATACCTCGCAGTCAAAGATTCCGTCCCCAAAAACACACACACAGATACACATACAAAACACACACACAGATACACATACAAAAACACACACACAGATACCATCCATCTTGTATACCAACGCCATAAATATTTTAAACACCAACTATTGCAGAACTGCAATATAATCTGAACCTCTGGCAGTGCAATAACCGTTTTGTTTGTTTAATACAGTTTTTCGTTTTGCATTGCGAAGCTTCTGTTGAACATAACCATTTACCTCATTTGTCAGTGAAATGTGACTTTAATTTCCATAATTTTGACGAAAAAGTGTATGTAATGTAATGTTGAATAAGGTATAAAGTCATCTTCTTTTAGCTTTGATAGAAATCCATTAACGATCCAGTTTAGGAGCTTGAATATATTTGCGGGAGTAGTCGCCTCGTCTGTGTAGTTGGCAGCTGCAGGGCCTTGGCCGCACCCCTATCTGCAGTGATTGTCCTGAGTTGTTGTGCCGCCAATGATGGCGGCATAGGTGGCGCGGAAATTTGTGCACGACCCTGCGCAAGTACTCCTCGGACGGAGACTGAAGACATAGTCCACGTCGGATCTCCAGCTGGGAGCATAGGTGGCGCGGAAATTTGTGCACGACCCTGCGCAAGTACTCCTCGGACGGAGACTGAAGACATAGTCCACGTCGGATCTCCAGCTGGGACTGGTAGTCGTTATGGGACCTGTGTCCATAGTTGGCCGTGATCTCAAAGCCGAGCAGGTCAGGGGTCAGCAGGTCCAAAATGGGTACCTGCTGGCTTTGGAGACTTGGGGCTGACGTCCGGGGTACGCTGCAAAAGTTAATCCGGAGCAGGCTTACATCCGGGACATGCTAATGAGGACGAGCTATAGCTTCTTGTGAGACTGGGGACACGATCACCTGTGCAGGATGGTCATGGCTGGTGGCTGGGCTGCTTTGGAGTGCACGGTCGGGTTCGTGACCGGTTTCAACATCGGGGTATTGGTGGAGAAAGCAAGCTGGACCGTCACCTCAACGGCTGTTGTCTCTGCTTGATGCAAAAACTTACCAGCACGGAAGAAGCCGATTTTCTCTTCATTCTTGACCTGCTGTATCATACTTCTTTGATATTTGGTCAGGTCTCTGGCCACTCCGTACTCGAGCTCTCTGAACCTGCGAGGAGTGCTACTCGATGCTGCAGAGGAGTCCGACAACCAGTGGTCTAGTTTTGTTGCCATTTCTTTTGCCGAGCCTGTGAGTTAGGTCCAGGTCAGTGATTCAGCCCGATGGAACCTGGTTTAGAATGTCCACTATCCTTTTCTGGCAAGATTCGTTTGACTCATTATCAGATTCTTCGCCAGAAAACACTCACCTTTACAGTTTTAGATTCGGGCGCAAAGATATGAGTAAAAGACTGACTCTGTGTACGACTGCAAGACAAAGCGGGTCGGCAAACGGCGCGTAGTGTCAATATTCATGAACTGCAGTGTTCAGTCGTTATGAGTCTCTAACGTAAAAAAATATATTATAGACAACATCAAACGTAGTTTCAAAGTAAAATATAGTTGGGGTCTGGCAGCCCTTTGGTCAAATACAAGGCACAGATGATAGCTTTACAGTTGCAAGTGCAATCGACACAACCCACAACGTTCACGTTGAAGAACAATGAAAATACAGCCAGAGAGCCACCTGAATCGGCGACAGGCCCTGGTCGCCTAAAGGCCTCGCACACGAGGCAACCAAAGTCTCTTGCCACGTTGCTTGCAGCTGGTTGCTTGCCATGTGGCAGGCAATGCTGAAGACTGCAGCTCGCACAT
Source organism: Theodoxus fluviatilis (assembly GCA_034096865.1). Taxonomy (NCBI): domain Eukaryota; kingdom Metazoa; phylum Mollusca; class Gastropoda; order Cycloneritida; family Neritidae; genus Theodoxus; species Theodoxus fluviatilis. Next base: position 13,644 of record JAWQFJ010026492.1, on the reverse strand, counting down.
GCTTCCACTGTGACCTTTCACCTCTCGCCACGTTGCGAACACGTCGACCCGCGGACACATGGTTCTGTGTGTGACCTGCATTTCGAAATTTAAAATGTACGAGCTTTCACGACTATGGATGCATTCAACATACAGCTTTGATACATTAATGCTGTTTATGGTTTACATTTTCTTTTGATGGGGTTTCTAGTGTCCCCAAATTCAGCGTTTTCTGTGCGAAGCGAAGACTATGTCCGCCATTAAATGTGCAATAGTCGCGAGAACACGAGAACGAAGCTCTTGGTGGATTCACAGAGAGTGGCTGGAGGGGCACGCCACTGCCCCCAAAACTCGAGCAACTCAGTTGCTGGTGGCGTGAAAAGTTGCTTGGAATGTCAGTTGCTTTCAACCGACATTGCACACGAAGCAATGTATGGCGAGCAATCGAGTTGCCCAAGTGGAGTTGCCTCGTGTGCGGAGGCCTTAAGCAAGCCAAAGAATCTACTCTACTCTACTCTACTCTACCCACCGGTATCGCCGAAAATAATCCGAGAGCACATGTCATTCATCAAGAGCTTCAAAATTGAAATATTCAGTCCATTCACGAGGAAAGTAGTGGGAGTCATAGAGAATGATGTACAGCTTCGTCAGAAAAGGGTCGATTTTATCACAGCCAGCGTTGTCGGACTTGCCAGGAAAATTATCTATCCATTCTGATCTCTTTGTCTTTATTTTTGAAGAGCTGCCCTTACCGCACCCAACGTAATGGTGTCGGCTAGAATTGAATTAGTTACGGTAAGCTCAGCTGTTGGGGAGTCTCCTATGATGCTTTCCAATGACATGATTGCATCATTATTAATCAAAGTTTTTCAAAGCGATCTTTCAAAGAGTTCAAATCGCTGTCAACAGTGCCCATCTTTATGCATTGTGTTCCTTGCTAATAACCAAGTATGTGCTATACTATGAGCGCATAGCTGGTGAAGTAAATGTAATGCCTTTCTCCGCACAGCTTAAGCTTTTGTATTTTTCCTGTGAGCCAGATATATTCTTTGTGCAGTAGAGATTGTGTTGTCCTTTACTGGGACGGGGATTTTCTTGCACCGCTTTTAGCAGTGCGACATTCGTGGTCGTACCGAACAGACTGGCTTCTAGCCATAGGTGAACTGGCATGGACTTTCTTTTCCATGCATTGTGTACAAGAAAGAATGGCAGTGTTGGATATCTGAAAAGCAGAGTCAACGGAATTCTGATTTTTTTGTGAGGCAATTTACACTCTTCCTTAAATAGAGCCGTATACTGTCCACTCTTTCGAGAATAGAGCGCTATAACATCCACTCTTTCATGAATAGATCACTAGTGTCCAGTCTTCAATGAATTGAGCCATATGATGTCCACTAGTGTCCAGTCTTCAATGAATTGAGCCATATGATGTCCACTAGTGTCCAGTCTTCAATGAATTGAGCCATATGATGTCCACTAGTGTCCAGTCTTCAATGAATTGAGCCATATGATGTCCACTAGTGTCCAGTCTTCAATGAATTGAGCCATATGATGTCCACTAGTGTCCAGTCTTCAATGAATTGAGCCATATGATGTCCACTAGTGTCCAGTCTTCAATGAATTGAGCCATATGATGTCCACTAGTGTCCAGTCTTCAATGAATTGAGCCATATGATGTCCACTAGTGTCCAGTCTTCAATGAATTGAGCCATATGATGTCCACTAGTGTCCAGTCTTCAATGAATTGAGCCATATGATGTCCACTAGTGTCCAGTCTTCAATGAATTGAGCCATATGATGTCCACTAGTGTCCAGTCTTCAATGAATTGAGCCATATGATGTCCACTAGTGTCCAGTCTTCAATGAATTGAGCCATATGATGTCCACTAGTGTCCAGTCTTCAATGAATTGAGCCATATGATGTCCACTAGTGTCCAGTCTTCAATGAATTGAGCCATATGATGTCCACTCTTCTGAGAAGAGAGTCCTATAGTGTCTACTCTTCCTAGAGTTGAGTTATGAGCTTTCCACTTTTCCAAGGATAGAATCCTAAAGAGTCCACTCTTCAAAGAACTGAGCCATTAACTGTCCACTCTTCCAAGTATAGAGCCGTATACTGCCCATTCTTCCAAGTATAGAGCCCTGTAGTGTCCATTATTCCAAGTATAGATCCGTGTACTGTCCATTCTTCTGAGTATAGAGTCATGTAGTGTCCATTCTTCCAAGTATAGAACCGTGTATTGTCCATTCTTCCAAGAATGGAGCTCTATGGTGTCCATTCTTCGAAGTATAGAGCTCTATGGTGTCCATTCTTCGAAGTATAGAGCCCTGTAGTGTCCATTCTTCGAAGTATAGAGCCCTGTAGTGTCCATTCTTTCAAGTACAGAGCCTTGTAGTGTCCATTCTTCGAAGTATAGAGCCCTGTATTGTCCATTCTTTCAAGTATAGAGCCGTGTACTGTCCATTCTTCCAAGTATAGAGCCCTGTGATGTCCATTCTTCCAAGTATAGAGCCCTGTGATGTCCATTCTTCCAAGCCGTGTACTGTCCATTCTTCCAAGTATAGAGCTCTGTAGTGGCCATTCTTCCAAGTATAGAGCCCTGTTCTGTCCATTCTCCCAAGAATAAAGCCCTGTGGTGGCCATTCTTCCTAGAATAGAGCCCTGAATAATTATCCACTCAGTAATTCTTCTCCTCCTCCTCCTCCTCCTCCTCCTCCTCCTCCTCCTCCTCCTCCTCCTCCTCCTCCTTCTCCTCCTCCTCCTCCTCTTCTTCTTCTTCTTCTTCTTCTTCTTCTTCTTCTTCTTCATCTTCTTCTTCTCGAGAGAGAGAGAGAGAGAGAGAGAGAGAGAGAGAGAGAGAGGGAGAGAGAGAGAGAGAGAGAGAGAGAGAGAGAGAGAGAGAGAGAGAGAGAGAGAGAGAGAGAGAGAGAGAGAGAGAGAGAGAGAGAGAGAGAGAGAGAGAGAACTTTATTTTGCTGAGGTAGTAAATTAGGCACTATATATAGTGCCTTTCTAACATCCAGCCCTTGAAGCAAAATATTGAAGTGTAGTACGTGAGAGAGAGAGAGAGAGAGAGAGAGAGAGAGAGAGAGAGAGAGAGAGAGAGAGAGAGAGAGAGAGAGAGAGAGAGAGAGAGAGCGATTGTACTGAATTGAACTGAACTGAACATTTTACTGTAGAGGTCATGCCGGCTCATTACAATATGACACGGATCTATAATTATTATAGATCCATGCAATATGACTGGGAACGCGTTTATTGGACTCAGAACATGTACCTGTATGCACTCTACATAACTACTTTTCACCAGTAGGGGAATAAGGGCGCGCGCAGACAAATGGAGAGAGAGGTGGGGGGTGGGGGTTCTTTGAAAAGCTCACACACTGTATAGTTTCCCCTCACAGAATTAATAACTTCAGAACTTTCTGCAGAGATGGATGGATGGACAGTGTTTTACGGCCTATCAGCCTTGTAGACTATGCAAGGCCATTTAGCACGAAAATTACTAGAACAGTTTAGAGTAAACGCTATAATCAAGTCACGGTGTCCCTAGTTACGAGTCGCGTGGGGAGATGCGGTGGGTCAATTCTTACCCCGAACCCACGGGGGATCTCTGCACAGAATTTTTACTCTACATTGAGGCCACCTTTTTAAAGAATGAGGTAGGTGTGTGTGTGTGTGTGTGTGTGTGTGTGGTGTGTGTGTGTGTGTGTGTGTGTGTGTGTGTGTGTGTGTGTGTGTGAATTTAAACTGCACTTTGGCCGTCGTGCATGAAGTACTCACTCCATTTGGGTCGAAAGAAGTTATCTCCCCTTAAACAGTTGGGTCAGGACAGCCATCTTTTTACCATTCTAGTAAACTAGAGATTTTGCCTATCTGACTCTGGTTTACAGAATGTCTTTTTACCTGCCTTAGCACAGAATACATAATATAGTTGTAAACAACGGGCAATTCGCAGTATCAATATCAGTTTCGCCTATGCACCAGCTAGCATTGTTTTAACGAAGATTTCGTTCCGAAACTGGAGAGAGAGAGAGAGAGAGTGCATGTGTGTGTGAATGTGAGTACGCCCATCCATGGACACTCATAGGTCACAGTGCGTTGCAAACGCAGCAGTGACTCTCGTGTGACTGCTTCACTGCGATGGGAGTCGTCTATTTTCACCATCCAATGGCTTGGCTTCGAACAGAGAGGCGGGCGGGCTGCCTTTGTGCTTCCAAAATAACAACCAATGAACTACGGCTGCATATGTGACGTCACAATGAATTGCGTTTGAATTATCTGTCAAAGTTTCGCAAATACTCGCTAAGGCTCGAGTCTAGCAGCGTTGAGGCCTTACATGTAGCTTATTGCTGATTTATTTTACCTTATTGTTAGACTACGGTGAACTAGGTGTTGTTTATTTGTCTATAATAGCTTTCAGAACTTACCGAACGGTTTGGGGTTAAAGGTTAAATCTGTCCATGTAGTGAAATTTGTAAACCCCGAACATTTGTTGGCATGTTACATGCTTGGTGAGTACTTTAGAATAATATTTCGTTGATAAAATTTGCGGGAGTACGGTGGTAAGCGCTATGGGGACGCCGTTAAAGGCATTTGCGCCTCAACTGTGCAGGATTTTCGTTTTATAAGCTTGCGGGTGGATAGGACCTGTTTGAAGTTACCTACGACTCGCACTACGCGATACCCAATTCTGTTAATTTGCTCGAAGTAGAAGTAACCGCGGAAATCGGAACAGCGGTCTAATGTTTCCAGCTTGCGAATTGCCGCCCAGAAGCAGGATAGGACATTTCATAAGAAGTAGTAGACAGTCTCAGGATGTAATAACTTTCCGTTGTTTCAGTGAGACTGAATTTTACGCAAATGGCGAATTCGCACCTGTCCATTGTTGGCCAGTCGACCAGATCAATGTTGACGAGAAACGCGATGGTTGCAATGCGCTTCTATCAAACGAATTAGAATAGAATTGTCTGTCAAGTATTCTTTCATGAACAACGAACTATACTATAGATGGGATGTTCTATGCATTGAAGACAGATCTTAATGAAATGAGTTTATGTTTAAACCTTCCGAAGTCCGGACTTGATCACCGATGCGTCCCACATGAGAATGAACAGGGCGGCCGTAGTAAGGGTGTAATGTCACTCGGTGTATGTCCACCGCAGCAGTGACCTCCGCACCTGGTATCAGTAATTGTGCTTGGTAGCATAATAGGGTAATCTATTTTTGTTTGTGTGTCACGCACGTCGTAGTGTGCTGACTTGTTGATGCAATATTCGCCGCGATTTGCCTACATAATTATCTTCAAGTTCAAATGGATCCAAATTGAACTGACCGTCCCATGCTTTGGTTTTGCCATAGTGGACTGCGACTTCAGTTGGGGCTACGGGTTGGCTGCATGAGGCACTAGATGAGATGTTGTACACAAACATAAAGCTACGTGTATGATGTAGTGCATCTACATATAGACCTAGTAGTCGATTAAACTATTCAACGTCCAGTCCGAAACATGAAAGTTATTTAGAATGATAAAACCACTAAGCCAGCAATGATGTGTTACCGGTTATTTATGTCTCAATAGTTACTGAATTATTTTGTTCTGTTCTTGATTTCAATAGATCAACTTCATCATTTTCATGTACATAAATTGAAGTACCCTTGCATGGTATTCATAAAATATTCATACTTGTTCATTGGTGAATATGATACATGAACCATTACATTGAAACTGTGGAACAAGATTCTCATGCCTGGCCACTGATAATCAAATAGTTGACTAAAATATCCATCACACTTTAATGTTTCTTGGAAGTTGAAGTAACTATTCAGGACTGATGAATTAAATTTACTAGGAAACAGTACAATAACTATTTCTCTATTAGTACAATATTGAAGGTTGGAAAGTGTTTTGTGTGTGTTGTGCCCACAATATTGTGCAATTGCATGCCATGGAAGTGCACTGTTAATTGTGGGGGTGCCTACATGCATGCGTTCACTTCAGTAGATCTTGTGCATTTATGTACTTCAGTGCATGCATGTAGAGAGCAAAAATTCATGCAACTGCTAAACATATCTCGGAACCCAAGGGTGCACCTGAGTAGTGATGGCACACACACATGCACGCATACAAATGCATGTATGCACACACACATTTGTTGCTACTTATTTCGTGTTGAGAAATTGTACACTAAAGTTCTAAACCCCTTGCATTTACTCCCTTAGATCTAGTTGCATATGTGCAAATAAGTGCAAACCATGTCACAATGTGTGTGTGTTGAATTTGTATTGGAGCAAGGGGAGACATTGGTTTACCCTTAAGTAGATATGAATTATTTGTTCAAATGGAAATTGATCTGATCATGTCACAAGGAGAGAGAGTGAAAAAAATATCACGATAGGATCATGTGTGCATTTAGTTTTTAGAGCATGCAATGGTAGGGCTTAATGGCCAAGTAGTTAGCAAACTTGATCTGCAGTTGCTTGCAGCTCAGGAGGTGCAACCCTGAGCAAGGTGCTTAACTTTCATTGCATCCTACCAGGAGTAAACCTTTGGGGGCAGCAAATGTGCGCTGTTGTGCAATTAATCATTGCATGCAGCTATGAGCCAACGCTGGATTGGAATATTCACCAGGGCATGTAGTTGGTGCTGGTACCTGACTGTGTGTGTCTTATCTATGTGTTGTCAGGTGTCTGTGAGGGATTGATCAGTTGGCCTAGTATATTAAAGACCCAGACATGGGTAATGTCGCTATGTAAAACTACATCTTTACCATTTTAGAACCTACTAAAGTATGTGGAGAAAAATGAAGTGTGTGTGTGCACATGCACGCAAGCAACTGAACAAGGCAAAAATGTACTTAACCCTCTGTGCACCGTCGGCGGTCATAACCGCCGACGTTGTTACCTCCCCTCACAGCCGTCGGCGGATACAGTCGACAGACGGATAGGCATGTTTGAATCTGGCGCCGTTTGCTATGAATCTTGGGATTGTGAGAGCTCTCTATGCATGGAGACTGCGCAGAAGAGCCTCGCTTTTATAATAACAGTCGCCATATTTTTTCACTGCATGTGCGCGGATTTAGAGCGAATTTAGAAGTTACCGATCGAGATAGACACGCTGCTGCGCAATTTCGACTGCGCACGCTGGCCCAGAAATGGCTGAGCTCGATCCTGATTAAGAGCAAATCTTTGAAATATTGTTCGATTCTGACTTGGAAGAAGAATTCCATGGCTTCACAGAGGAAGATTTCTTCGAGTTTGCCACAGACTGACAGTGACTGAGTGACTGCTGACGAAATCGAAGTTGAACCAGCCCAGTCGAAGATTCCGTCTGCGTATGACTATGACCACTCATGGTTGCTGTGGCAAACTTGACCAAATCTTCCTCTGTGAAGCGATGCAATTCTTCTTCCGAGTCAGAATCGAACAATATTTCAAAGATTTGCTCTTCATCAGGATCGAGCTCAGCCATTTCTGGGCCAGCGTGTGCAATCAAAATCGCGCAACAGCGTGTCTACCTTGATCGGTAACTTCTAAATTCGCTCTGAATTCGTGCATGGATTCTCCTCAACATGTGCTCGATGAGGTATCTAAATCGAATGCTTTTCATCTCTATTTCAACTAATAAAGTCGTTGACTTGATGGTCGACGAAACGAATCGCTACGCTGGTCAAGTAAGGGCGAAGAAAGGAAGCGATGCGGGAATTTATTCTCGAGTAAGTCGGTGGCACTCGACACGTTTTTTATTTGTGTTGTCTTAGTTTTTTTTCTTATCATATTGAATTGCGTGGACATACATTTCAGTGGGTCTATCAGAGAGAGCATTCAATTTTCCATCTTTCCTCCAAAAAGTTTGCCTCTATAGCTAATAATAAAATAATTGTATATTTTTAAACAGAAGAGGGGTCTCGGTTTTTGGACACGCCCAGAAAATAACTGGCTGCAGGGAGTAAAACCTGTGAAAAATTAATGGCGTCCAGAGGGTTAAAACATTTTTTGTGAAGAAGGTTATTCTTAAGTACCACACAAGGAATGCACACAACCCTACAAACTGCACAAACCCTGAAAGATGAAAACAGGGTGGTTGGGTGTGTGTGTGATATAAAATATTTACTTCCCTTGGGTGTATTGATCTGCCTGAAATTCCTTTTTATTATGATGTCCATAAAGTAAATTTTATCCATTCATCAATACAATGGACAGGTCACAGTAAAAATGATATTCATCTGCTTATTAGATTACTACCTACTGCTTGGGAACCTGGAATCACCTCATTCAAAATCTCTATTTAGAAAATTATTCCATATATATAAAATTATTATCATTAAAAATGATCAATTTACTGTTTGACTGGAAAAAGAATGTCATACAAGACAACACACCCCATAGAAAGTCTACAGTTTTCCATTTGGAGTACTACTAACAGCCTCAGGACACAGTGATGACATTAGCATATCCTTTCTGTGGAAGTCGCTCTTTCAGACCTTCTAGTTCTCTGTCAGTAGCCCTGGCCACATTATGTCATCTATAGAGGGCCCTTGAAAGTTGACAAGGCACCCCATGCCCATCCCCCCTGCCGCTAAAATGTGCTAATCCCATCCAGCCCTATATTTTCCTCAAGGTCCAGTCCCAAACTTAATTTTTTTATATTTAAGATATTTTTTTTAAAAGGTAAACTAATTCGGTTACTGTGTGCTGTCTTCACTATGAGCCATATTTAAGTAAACAATCATCAGCTAAAAGTATGTTCAGATGAATCTACTGTATACCTGACATTTTGAAAAACATACACACACACACTTGTGAGTAGTCTCAGTCTTGCATCTTGAAAAAAGAAAAACAGTAGGACTATCTACTGAAAACCCCCATTTTTTAAAATCAATGTAAAGCACAAGTGTGTGTGTCTGTGTGTGGGGACTAAACATGAGTTGGGTCAGAGTGAGTGTCTGCTGTGAGAGAGAGCTCCTCCAGCCATTCCTTCTCTTTTATTGCGGAAAAGCTGAACGCTTAGCCTGCAGCTGATCTCTAAACATGGTCAAACACAATAACTCTTGAGTCACCGCTGCTAATTAGCATGACCTTTTTGACTCACATGCGAAGCAAAAGTGAGTATGTACTCACCCGTGTCGTCCGTCCGGGCGTCCGGGCGTCCGTGAAAAACTTTAACGTTGGATTTTTCTCGGAGACTATTAAGTCTATCAACACCCAATTTGGCATGATGGTGTATGATGACAAGGCCTCAAAAAACATACATAGTGACTTGACCTTGCTTCAAGGTCAAGGTCGCAGGGGCCATAAATGTTGTCTAAAAAACAGCCATTTTTCACATTTTCCCAATTTTCTCAGAAGTTTTTGAGATTGGATACCTGACCTATATATGGTATATAGGGCAAAGTAATCCCTATCTTTTGATACCAACTTGATTGACCTTGCTTCAAGGTCACAGGAGCTCTTTAAAGTTGGATTGTATACATATTTTGAAGTGACCTTGACCCTGAACTATGAAAGATAACCTTTCCAAACTTCATAACATTGTAGTACACATGTTATACTTTCATAATAGGTCACCTTTGTTGTCCGTCCGGGCGTCCAGGCGTCCGTCCGGGTGTCCGGGCAGACCAGGCGTCCAGGCGTCCTTTAATCCGTAAAAAACTTTAACGTTGGATTTTTCTCGGAGACTATTAAGTCTATCAACACCCAATTCGGCATGATAGTGTAGGATGACAAGGCGTTCAAAAACATACACAGTGACCTGACCTTGCTTCAAGGTCAAGGTCACAGCAACTCTTTAAAGTTGGATTGTATACATATTTTGAAGTGACCTTGACCCTGAACTATGGAAGATAACTCTTCCAAACTTCATAACATTGTAGTACACATGTTATTCTTTCATCATGAGGCACATTTGGTCACATATCATCAAGGTCAAGGTCACTTTGACCCTTATGAAATGTGACCAAAATGGGGTAGTGAACCACTAAAAGTGGCCATATATGGTAGAAAGTGCCAATAAGCACCATTGTGCTTCCTATGTCTTGAATTATCAGCTTTGTGTTGCATGACCTTGACCTTGGGTCAAGGTCACATGTATTTTGGTAGGAAAATGTGTAAAGTAGTTCTTAGTGTATGATGTCATTGCTAGGTTTGGTTGTTTGACCTTGAAGGTCACCTGAAGGTCAAGGTCATGTCAAGGTCAAGCATGTGAGTCGTATGGGCTTTGCCCTTCTTGTTTTCTCAATGAAATAAACTGCTTGGTTGGACAACCTCTCTACGCAAGTAGCCTGTCTGACACCTAGTTCCACCTGCCTCAGGCAGTTAAGCAGTCCATAGTGTGCAACCCTGTCAGCGATCTGCATGGATCAGAAATCTTGTCATGAATCAATGAGAAGTTTCACCAGTTGCTCGGTCTATGCATGGACTGCACATGACAATAGCTGATACCTAGGCTTATTATGCTAAGCTATCTTGATAGAGGTTGCTGATGGATGCTGCCTTCAAGAACCTGCCTCAATGATGAAGCATCACATGATGCGGTTTGATGAGCTATGCATCGCATCATAAGATGCAGTGATTATGTAAATTTCTTGTGCATGTTGTAAGTGGCTCAGAAGCAATCAAGGTAGTCTAGTTCTCTTATCAGATGCCCCCTGTGGGTTTGGGGTCAGAATAGACCCACCACATCTCCCTATGCAATTTGTAAGAGGTGAATAACTAGGGACAGCATGACTTTATTTGCGCTAGCTCTAAACCATTCCTGAGATATTTGTGCTTACTGGCCTTGCATAGCCTACAAAGGCTGATAGGCTGTAAAACTCACTCCATCCATCCATCCATCCATCCATCCGTTACCAGACAGTGAGGAACACTGCAGATTGTCTTTCCCTCTGTATTCAAAGAGGATAGGGAACTGCCCAAGTTTGCATACAAATGTGGCAAGGGGACATTCCCAACCTCAATCTGATGGTGTCACAGCCAGTGAGAAGAATTTTGTTGAAATTGCTCTGCAAGAATATGATGCAGAAGAAGATATGAATCTTTTTTCTAAAGAAGAAGATGCAGTTTTGGAGGAACAGTTCATTGAAATTGTTCAAGAACTGATGACTGAAGATGATTTGGAAACATGCTATCGGGAAATATTGAATGCTGTATGCAATCTGTTGATCCAGGGGGTGTCCTGTAAAAACTTTTTCATTTTTTGCCAGGCTGTACCCTTCTTTGATGCAATAGCATTCAAAGTAAAAAGTGACGGAATGACATTGGTCTACAAGGATAAAAAGAGACAGAGCTCTCCAATAATGGCAACAGTTTTTTGACTCGCATGTAAAGCAAAAGTGAGTCTATGTACTCACCCGTTTCGTCCATCCGTCCGTCCGTCCGGGCGTCCGTAAAAACTATAATGTTGGATTTTTCTTGGAGATTATTTAAAGTCTATCAACACCCAATTTGGCATGATGGTGTATGATGACAAGGCGTACAAAAACATACATAGTGACTTGACCTTGCTTCAAGGTCAAGGTCGCAAGGGCCGTAAATGTTGTCTAAAAACCAGCCATTTTTAACATTTTCCCAGTTTTCTCTGACGTTTTTGAGATTGGATACCCTGACCTATATAAGGTATATAGGGCAAAGTAATCCCTATCTTTTGATACCAGATTGATTGACCTTGCTTCAAGGTCAAGGTTGTATATATATTTTGTAGTGACCTTGACCCTGAACTATGGAAGATAACTCTTCCAAACTTCATAACATTGTAGTACACATGTTATACTTTCATACTAGGTCACCCGTGTCGTCCGTCCGGGCGTCCTGTGGTCCGTAAAAAACTTTAATGTTGGATTTTTCTCAGAGACTATTAAGTCTATTAACACCCAATTTGGCATGATGGTGTGTGATGACAAGGCGTCAAAAAACATACATAGTGACTTGACCTTGCTACAAGGTCAAGGTCGCAGGGGCCATAAATGTCTAAAAAAAACAGCCATTTTTCACATCCTCTCAGCATGTGAGTCGTGTGGGCTTTACCCTTCTTGTTACCTATGGGTATGAGACTCAAACTAGTGAAACCGCGATGGCTGGAAATTTCAGACAGTTATTTCATGCAGAGCGAAACTTGTGCAACAAGTTTATTACGAAGCTTAACATTTCTTTTTCAAGCCAGTCTGGGCGAAAGCGTTATTCTGCAATGCACGAAAGTTGTCTGCCCCTTGACCACAAGTCGCTTGGTCTCGGGAGACGTCACTGGACGAGACAATCCTTAGAGATCGTGAATTAACTCCTACTGCACTAAGTGTCAATAACATCACTTGCAATGGACAGTTACTGCAGTTGCATGTGCTTCTAAAGGGACTGCAGTTTGAGGAATATCTAGGTCAAAAAGTCGTTAAAATGCCGAGAATTGACAGTCGCAAGTCGCGTTTTGGAGGAAGTCGTTTAAAGAGAGGTCACTTTGATAGGAAAATACATCCGTTAAAATTGTTCAAGTCGCAATCGAGAGGAGGTCGTTTAAGAGAGGGTCACAAAATAGAGGTTTTACTGTATTATTTACTGTCTCAACATGGGTTGTGCTTGTCTGTCTATGAATACTGGGTTTGGGGTAAGAATTGACCCACCTCGTCTCCCTACGCGATTCGTAAGAGGCGAATAACTAGGGGCACCGTGACTTGATATGCGTTTACTCTAAACTGTTCTAGTAATGTTCTTGCTTACTGGCCTTACATAGCCTACAAAGGCTGATAGGCCGTAAAACCCCATCAATCCAATCAATCCTGTCTATGAATACAGATCTGTAGCTTCCCTCCCCATTAGCAATGTCTCTGGTGGAAAATTTTTATGAATTTACAATCCCTGTCACAGACACACACACACACTCTCTCTCTCTCTCTCTCTCTCTCTCTCTCTCTCTCTCTCTCTCTCTCTCTCTCTCTCTCTCTCTCTCTTGGGCATAGTTTTCATATTTTAAGAAAAAGGACAGATAGTTTAGCCTCAAATGAGTTTTCGTGTGCATCAGCATTTTCTTTGGAATCGAACACCCAAATCTACACGTGGATCTTAACATTCTCATGCTTCAATTTCTTCATAGAAATTATAATGAAAATTTAAGGTTTAAAAACCTGAAGCCACAGGGATTTGACAAATGGCAAATCTTGTACTTCATGGCACACCCTTATGTAAGATGCATCCATGATATTTAAAGAAAAAGGCAATCAAAAATACCTAAGGTACACCAGCATATAAGGCACATTTGTTAACTCAGGGGGAGTGCACAAACTGATTCAAAATGAAACTATCCAAAAGTTATGAACATGTAGGTTGTGAAATTTGTCAGCACAATAAGAAACTTGCAGAGAAGGAAATTTCTGCCTTGCTTGGGGAGGAATGAATTGGCAAAGGGGAGGAATGAATTGGCAAAGGGGAGGAATGAATTGGCAAAGGGGAGGAATGAATTGGCAAAGGGGAGGAATGAATTGGCAAAGGGGATGAATGAATTGGCAAAGGGGATGAATGAATTGGCAAAGGGGAGAAGAATAGTTTTGTGTGTGGTAATACTAATATATATTAATTTTATTATTGAGAAAGGGAATTACACTTGGTGAGCTCTAAGTAAGTCTTAGTACAAATGCTGCACATTAAGCAGCCAGCACAGAAGCAACAATATGTAAAAAGAA
>JAWQFJ010026491.1:2500-5000 GCA_034096865.1 Theodoxus fluviatilis | reverse complement strand
AGTAGTAAGAATAGATCCCCCTGTTTCTAGGGGTAAGAATAGACCCCCCTGTTTGTAAGGGGTAAGAATAGACATTCCTGTTTGTCGGGGGGTAAGATTAGACTCCCCCTGTTTGTCGGAGGTAAGAAAAGACTCCCCTATTTGTTAGAGGTACGAACAGACACCCCCTCCTCCCCTGTTTGTCGGTAGGAAGAATAGATCCCCCTGTTTGTAGGGGGTAAGAATAGACCTCCCTGCTTGTCGGGGAAGGAATAGACCCCCATGTTTGTTGGGGGTAAGAATAGATCCCGCTGTTTGTAAGGGGTAAGAATAGACCTTCATGTTTGTCGGGGGTAAGAATAGACCCCCCTGTTTGTCTGGGGTAAGAATAGAGTCCACTGTTTGTAGGGGGTAAGAATAGACCCCCCTGTTTGTAGGGGGTAAGATTAGACCCCCTGTTTGTCGGGGGTAAGAATAGACCCACTGTGTGTAGGGGGTAAGAATAGACCCCCTGTGTGTAGGGGGTAAGGATAGACCCCCTGTGTGTCGGGGGTAAGAATAGACCCCCTGTGTGTCGGGGGTAAGAATAGACCCCCTGTGTGTCGGGGGTAAGAATAGACCCCCTGTGTGTCGGGGGTAAGAATAGACCCCCTGTGTGTCGGGGGTAAGAATAGACCCCGCTGTTTGTAGGGGGTAAGAATAGACCCCCCTGTTTGTAGGGGGTAAGAATAGACCCCCCTGTTTGTCGGGGGTAAGATTAGCTCCCCCGTTTGTGGGGGGTAAGAATAGAGCCACTGCGTCGTCCTACGCGAGTCATAAATGGCAAATGATGAGGGAAATCGTGCCTAGATTTGCTCCTCTTCAAAGCAGCTTTTTGGAATGGTTTGTGATCAGTGGCCTTAAATAGCCCTCAAAGGCTGATAAGCCGTGAAACTCCATACATCCGTCCACCTACCCGTCCGTCCATTCGTCCACCTACCCGTCTGTCCGTCCGTCCACCTACCCGTCCGTCCATCCGTCCACCTACCCGTCTGTCCGTCCGTCCGTCCACCTACCCGTCTGTCCGTCCGTCCGTCCACCTACCCGTCTGTCCGTCCGTCCGTCCGTCCACCTACCCGTCCGTCCATCCGTCCACCTACCCGTCTGTCCGTCCGTCCGTCCACCTACCCGTCTGTCCGTCCGTCCGTCCACCTACCCGTCTGTCCGTCCGTCCGTCCGTCCACCTACCCGTCTGTCCGTCCGTCCGTCCACCTACCCGTCTGTCCGTCCGTCCGTCCACCTACCCGTCCGTCCACATACCCATCCGTCTGTCTGTCCACCCCTCCCCCCCCCCCCCCTCCTCCCTCCCTCCCTCCCTGGAGCCTGGATTACGTTCAGAAGAATGTTAATTCTGACCCGTGTTCACGGTAAATGTGGTCCAGTCAGGAGGTGGCCGTCACCTCGTGGGCCATGGGAGTCTGCAACAACACTGTCGCAGAAGCCGGGGACACAACGATCTTTGACACTGACAGAGAAGTATGCACCTGTGTTGCCTCTGGAATCCTTGCCTCTCCGTGTTCTGCATTGTTCTCTCTGCTTTCTGGGACGTTGTCCTCTCTGCACCATTCTCTTTCCTCTCTTTCCTCTCCTCTGTGTCCTCCTCTTAGTCGGGGGTAAGAATAGACACCCTGTTTGTTTGAGTGTAGGATTATAGACCCCCTGTAGGTTAAAGACCCACAAACTCTCCCTACGCAATTTGTAAGGGCAGATAACTCGGGAAATCCTGACGACTTGCTCTCACCCCAGCCAGTTCGAGTGATTTACGTGGTCAATGTAGAGCCTGTTCTTAATTGACAAATAATTCAAGCCTGGGCAAATTAGTTATTGGCGAAAATTTGGCAAAACTTCGGCAACTAGTGTGCCAAGTCTTGGCAAATATTTAGCTTCTTAATAGGTTGATGAAACCAAGCCAAGATTTCGCAAACAAAGGACATTTGCTATATTGTATCGATCGGCACCATGCCCATACCGTAAGTGTGCAATGGCTGCAAGGGTAAACGAAGCCACATATATTCTCCGTCATTATGCTCTGAGGGGATTTCACAAATATCTCGCGCCAATAGCTATCGGAATTACTTCTCGAGCGCCAAGACTTGGCGTAACCCCATTAAGAACCGGATCACTTGATCAAATATTCAGCGAATATATCCCAAGACCCGGCAAATGTTGACCAAATCCTTGGCCAGTATTTGCCAAGATTTGGCAAACATCAGTTAAGAACCGGCTTTACATATCCTACAAAGATTGACAGGCCGTACAATCTCGCCAGCCAGCCATCACTTCTTTCTTTGTCATCTTTCTCTTTCCTCCTCTTCGTCGTCGTCGTATTCCTGCTCATCCCCCCCCCCCCTTCTTTAGCCTCATTTTCGTTTTCCTCCTTGTTGTCATCCTCAACGTCTTATCCATCCTCTTCTTTCTCCGTCCTCTGCACGCACGCATGCACACAAGCACGCACGCACGCATGCATACACACACACGATGG